>JAJONR010004513.1:0-88445 GCA_029582245.1 Solanum etuberosum
GTACCCCCCCCCCCCCCCCCGGGCCCCACCCCACCCAAAAAAAAGAAGAAAGAAATAAGAAGAACAAGAGACGAAAAATGAATGAGTGGTGGTGGTATGCATGCATTTTTTCTTACTTTTACCAAGTCTTTGTACGATCTAAATAAGAAAATAGAGGATATAGGTCGAATCAGGTAAGTAAAATTGATTTCCTTCTAAAAGTTGTGAAGTTTACTGTGGGTTTAGCTATTGGCTTTTGCTGTTTAACCTTCTATAGTAATTAGGCAAGCTAGGTTTTTCTTCTTGTTTTTGTGTTGGAACCAATTTTTGGAGGTCTCCAGCATGTCCTTAATGCCGATGAATACAACATTACCTTTCTCCAAAAAACAAAGAAGTAATTAGGCAAGCTGAGTAAGATCTGCTTAATTTGGCTAGGTCATCTTTGAAGGTGTTTATGCTTTGCACCCCGACATCAGAAAATCACTGGATTTGTGGATTGCTGTTGTAAGTATGATGACAATACATAATAATATTGAATTTGCTTCACTTTTTTTTGTGAAAGCAAGAAATTTATCACCAATGATTTTATTGCCTGTTTTGGAACAGGTTGGAGGTGTTCATTCACATCTTCTCTCTCGAGTTCAAAGAGACAAGAGTAGATTTGGCTGCTTTATGTCCCAAAATGAAATTATGACAACAGTGTTTCCAATGTTCCAGCAGTACATTGAGCCACATCTTGTTCATGCACATGTTAGTCTATTCTGGAAATACGTTTACTTTTCACATTTTTGGACATAGTTGGGCTTTAGAATTTAATCATCATCTAAATCAAGAAGAATTTGCTACTAGAAATTTGAGTAATTGTTCTTTTGTCATCAACTCTTAATAATGTTAGTTTTGCATGGCTAACATGTGGAAGTTTATGTAATTACTTCATTTTTTTGGGGTTCATTATGTATGGATTTATATTTATACTTTGTAATAACTAATAAGTGACAGTGCATGAGATAAGTCCTGTACAATACCATGTAAATTATAGTGGCTTTTGACATAAAGTGGCAATAGAAATCTGATTATCTGTTATTTAGTAAATTTCTAGCAATATTCATGGTGCTTTGCCTTTATTGTTCTGCAGCTAAAAATCAGGAATGATTTTGATCCTGTGCTCTCCCCTGAGAGTTCATTGTTTGTGCTTAAAAGCAATAAACAGGTCTGTTGCTTCCTTTCTTCTACTAGGAAGGGCCCAGAATAATTTCATTTTGTTGCTTTAACTAGCAAACTGCTTACAGGTGGCATATCAAGACATTTTGAGAATTCTTGATCCTACCAAGATATGTAGTTCCGTCCAGAATTTTATTGATATTTATTTGCGGCTTCCTGGAATACCTGCCAATGGCCAGTTAACAGAGAGTGATTCCATTCGAGTCAGAATATGTGAAGGAAGGTTCGCATTGCTAATACGCGAGGTGTGTGGTTTGTAATGCATACAAATGTATTTATCAAAGGACATGCTGTACAGTTTCTTTTTCTGAAAATTATGTGCAAATGCTTGACCATACTGGCTTATGTTTTCTGCTGCTACATATGAAGCCTATAAGAGAAGGAAACTATATTATTCAGCCGAAAGTGGACTTCGATATCAGCATTAGTACTGTTGCAGGACTCCTTAATCTTGGGTATGTGGAATATTTGACAATGGAAGCTAGTTTTCATTGGGCCATTTCTTGCTCATGTAGTCCTTCATTTCCACATTTCATAGTTTCATTTGCTTTCGGCAGATAATGAGTATATTTTTGTTGTATCAATAGTTCAGGGCATTAATCTATCTTTTTCTCACCAATAGTTGGGCCTAGCTTTATTTTCCCTTTTTTCCTCTTATGGTCCTATTGCAAGTTACTTAGTGGATAAGCCCTCAAAATTGCATGGAGAAAGCAAGAAAAAAAGAACAAGATACAGACCAAAAGGATAACAAACCCAGGTTCACTTTTCTCAAAATGACCCTAGGAAATACTGAATGTCTCTGCGATCCGCTGCTTCTACTCTTTTTCTTCTATTTAACACTTCTTTTATTGAGATAAAGGTAACTATGTATTCACACAAAAAACTCATCATTCAAACTGATGAGATGGGATCTTACCACCCACGGTGGGTACCTTCAAAAAAATAAAAACATTACAGTTGCCCTGTGAAATCAACTAAAGCTTCTATTTCCCCCACCATATCTTGTTTACACCAAAAATAAAGTAGCTAAGACGTTTCATCTTGATCCTCTGGATGTTGGTGCTCTTTCCTTATAAAACATCTCGCCTTTCTTTCCTTGCATAATGTCCACTAAATGCATGTTGGGATAATCTTTTCCCAGTCTTCCTTAGCCCCTTGTCTTCCAATTCCTTTCCAGTTTAGCAATTCAAAAGTAGTCTTGGGCATTACCCAACTCACCCCTAGTATACACAAGGACATGTTCCACAGATTTACTGTTGTTTTGCAGTGGAATAATAAATGTGAACATTGACCTCTGCCTCTAAAGCCACACAGAGAACACCTCTTCTTTGTAACACTTCATGGGTTAAAGAGGCTCTTCTGATCACCAGCCATCTGAAACAGTAGACTTTGTGAGGAATTTTGACTTTCCAAATTAACTTCCAAGGCCAAACTACTGTCAGTGGCCGGTTGTTATTCATTTTCCAGTAGCAAGATTTTACTGTGACTCGGTTGCTATGCAGAGTCCAAATTGGCTCGTCAGGGCCCATAATATTTTGTTGGAAGGGAGGCTACTCTACCAACCTAAATTAGGTTCCATCCTTCAGGATCCCATATCTGAGAGACAGAGGCATTTCCTGGTAAGCTCATGATGTATAGATCTGGGAAGAGATCTCCCAGCGTAGCTTCTCCTATCCATTGTTCATTCCAGAAGTTTGTCTTCAAACCATCTCCAACGTTGATGGACATGTTGGTATTGAAGAGGGGCCACATTCTTCTGATAGTTTTCCACACACTACAACCAAAAGTTCCAGTAACTTGCTCAATGGTCCAGTGATTCAGAAGCCCATACTTTTGTGGAATGAATCTCCTTTATAGGGCCATATCTTCATTGCAAAATCTCCATAACCGCTTATGCAATAGACTAGTATTTTATAGACTGAGTTTCTTTATGCCCAAGCCTCCTTGGTTTTTGTTAAGGGTTAACACATAACAATTTACTAGATTGTAACCTTTCTTTTCCTTGTTACCTTGCCAGAGGTAAGTCCTCCTCAGTTGATTAAACTTCTTTTCAGTGCTCTTTGGTATAGGGAACAACCTCATCATATATGTGGGAAGGGCATCCATCACTGATTTTGTAGTGTCAGTTTACCCCCCAGGATAAATATTGACTCTCCCACTTTACCAGCTTCTTTTCACATCTTTCAAGCACTTCACTCCAAATTTCCACCTCTTCGTTCTTTGCACCCAGTGGTATGCCAAGGTATTTTGTTGAAAGAGAGGCTACTTGGCATCCTAGATTCTCAGCTAACCCTTGCATATCAACTTGATTAACTGGGTAAATTAAGCTTTATGGCCGTTAACATGTAATCCAGAGATGCCTTCAAATATGGGTAGGATTGACCTTAAATTCCTGATTTGTATCGCCTCTACTTCACAAAAAACTAGGGAGTCATCTGCATACAATAGATGTATAACCTCCCTAGCATTTCCCTGTTTGTGCATGCACAGAAACCTTTTATCCGTCCATTTGCATTTACTTTCCTGATCATGTAGTTAAAACCCTCCATGACTAAAATGAATGGAAAGGGTGACATAGGATCCCCTTGCCTCAGGCCTCTCTAGGATCAAAAGAAACCTTATCTGCTTCCATTAATGATGAGGGAAAATTTCACACTGGATATACAGAATTTATTCTAGCTGACCCACTTATCGCCAAAACCCATGTCTCTCTGTATTTTAAGAAGGAATGCCCAGTTGACATGGTCATATGCCTTCTCAATGTCAAGTTTATAGAGAATTTCTCGTGTATTTTGCTTTACCCTAGAGTCCATCAATTCATTAGACAATAAAACTGCATCCAAGAAAGCCATTTGGTGCTCATCCACCAATCTTTCCATAACAGTCTTCATCCTTTCAGTAATAAGGTAAGATATGATTTTGTACACTCCAGCAATTAAACATATTGGTCTGAAATCTTTCAACTCGTCTGCTCCAAATGTCTTTGGGATTAGTGCTATAAAAGTAGCATTATAGACTTCTCAAAGAATTCATTTTGATGGAAATTTTGAATAGTCTGCATAAATTCTTCTTTCAGGGTCTTCCAATAGGCCTTGAAAAAACACGAAGTGAAACCATTCTGTCGTCTGTGAAAGGCCTTTGTAACCACTCTTGTTCCTCCGGGGAGATTTTTGGGCAATTCAAAAACTCAAAGGAAGGCCTTCAAAGATTTGAATAGAGCTTTTTACAAAATTATGTCATGGCCGCCTGGATTTCTTCCCCTCTTACAACCAGTCTATCAATAGTGTTTGTATCTTCTATGGCTGTTTCCCATTCTTTGGGAAAATCTAATATTATTATCTCATTTTTCAGCCATAGAACCCTGAACTTTTGCCTCCAACTGGTCTCCTAATTTTTTGTCAGCTCCTCCAACTCCTCCAGAACTGTTGCTCTTATCATCTCATCCTAGTCAAATCTCTGTTATCCAGTGCCAAATCAATATCGGCCAACTTATTGAGAAGACTGTTTTCTAATTATTAGCTCCCAAAAGATTGTCTTGCTCCATTCTTTAAGTTTTTTGTTTCAACATCGTTAGCTTGATGCTTAATTTGTAGTCAGGGCCTATGTTGCTCGGACTTTCCAAAAATGTTGCCACATCCTTGTCGGTTCTTCAAAAATGCACTACTTTTGGAGGATCCAACCCACACCCGATAACATTTTTGAAGAATCTGAACAACATAGGCCCATAGGTCAGGGAAGCTTTCTACCAAGAAATCATTCCATCAGCTATGAGTTGGATCATTGAAACCTTCCACTTGAGCCACCAATTTTCAAACTTGAAATAGTATCTCTTCTGTTCCCAGTTTCCCCATTCTAGTAGGGCTATGATCAGATATGTATGATATTCTTAAAAGTTTCTTCTCATTCCATGGAATAGAGATATACCTATCCGATCTAGCTGCACTGTGATGGTTAGCCCCCCTTCCATTTAACACTTCTTTGTCCATATTATTTCTATTCTTTCTCATAAGTATTACTTACCCTGTCCCAATTTATATGACTCACTTTCCTCTCTAGTTAGTCCCAAAAAAGAATGACACATTTCTATATTTAGTAATAATTCAACACTAATTCAAATGTGAATTGGCTCTTAGTCTGCAGTTATATCTTTTGTAGGTTATTTCCTAGTCAGTCTATTTTGAATTAAATTCTAATGCTTCACAACTTCTAATTTCAGGTATCAAGCAGTCGTGTATATTGAAGCTTCAGCTTATATCTACCAAGATGGAAAGGTACTCAGTTTTCTGGATACTTTTTTATCATACTGAAAGACACTAAAGACTTGTCTTTTGTCTTCTGTGAGAAATAAGAGAAAAGGAAGATGTATTGATGACTTAAATGATTATGGTGTGAGATACAATTTATATCTTAAACTGACGAAAGACCAGCTTAGTAATAACACTTGGGCTAACTCAAACATTTTGTCATAATTGGGTTTCGATCATGAAATACAAGGCAAATAAGCTTCTCGAGAACTTCTTGAATCAATTTCAGCTTTAGATCTTTGAGGAGTTCCTCACTATTTTGTCATAACTGTGTTTTCAAAGCTCAATATCTATTTGAACGCTCATCCAATAAGTAGATGGATGATCAGTGACTGCTTTTCAGCCTGTAGCATATAGTAGACAGTCACCATCCCAATGTGACTACTGATATGAGGTTTTTTAGTTGCTATTGCAGGTCTTCAGTAATCTTCATAGGTGTTTCACAGTAATTTTGTTGAGCCTGATCTTCCTTTTATCCTATGTGCTTCAGGACTGATTCCTGATAATTTATGTCTCCCTGCTAATATGCTACACTCTATCTCCTGCACAATTAGTTTCAACGTTAAACCCTTTAACATATTCAGTCTCTTGTTTCTTTGTGTTATGTATGGTTGATATTATGTATTTAGGTACACTTTTTCATATGTGACTTGGTTTCTGGGAAGTAAAGGGTTCTTCTTTTCAGATTCTTATAGAGGTTGATCATCTGCAAGATGTTCCTAGTCCTTACATACAAATCAAAGGGATCAATAAAGAGGTTGTGGCAGCTGCTGGCTCAACACTCAAACTAGATGGTTCATATACCACAAAGGTTTTGACTTCCGGCTTCTTCTTTTTTTTTCTTTCTGATTTGACATTGCTATTACTATCAGATGGATGTTCTGTCTCACGTCAGAAACAGTCCAAACTGATAGCTTACTTTTCTAAATTTCTTCACAGAGTTATCTTCAACTAGTTCTAGAAAGGTTACCTGCATTAAGAGGAAGTTCAAGTGGTATCCATTCTCAGCAGGCTGCAAGGCTGCAAGAACTTGTGGAATATATACAATCTCAGGTAATCTTATTTGGTGGGCTGGCATATCTCAATTTTTTTTTGTTTCTCTTGATTGATATATTGATATTAGAAGAATGTAGAAGGGAGCTTCAGAAGCACTGAAGCTTGGTTTTGCTTATACACATGATGATCTATGCCCTTTCCTGTTGTGGTGTAGCAACTTGAAAGTGGTTGAGGCCAATATTTACTTCAATCATTTGTTTCTGAGTTTCTCATGCATTTGCTGAGAAACATTTTGTGTTTAACTATGCCGTTAGTGTCATTTTCACTCTTACAATCAAAATGGAAATTGGCTCAAGTTAGCATTTGATACAAATATAGGAGTTCGTAAACAATTCACAAGATTCAACTTAACCTTTAATCTGAAAACTTGATTAGGATGTTGGATTAATGATGGTAGGGCCTACTGGTTGACATGGACGATGGTCTGGACATGGTTGTTGGAATTGGTTTTTCTTATTTAAAGAAGAATGGTTGTTGAAATTGGTTTGCACTAGAAATTATGCTGATAGTTCTGTCTTCCTCCAAGCTTGAAAATCTTCAAGGCTATCCATGAGGTTTCATTTTCTTGTTTTTGTTTTATTATTTCTCTTTTTTCTTCGAACTATATAAAGCCCTTCTTGGTTAACTTTTCCTTTTCTTCTAATATGAAATGTGAAATTTTTGGTCCTTCGACTATGGTTTTTTTTATGCTTCAAACCTTTGAGCATTGTTTGTTTCATTCTTGTTCCTCCAACTAGAACAATTTGGCCAGATCTGTCCTTTTGCTCAATTTTTGGATTTAAACCCCAACTCAGTCCTTTCCTAATGCTATGAACTTGCCAATTCCTCGATTGGTTTGGTTTGGGAATAGCTGATGCCTTTTCACTATTTTGAGGTATGATGGGGTTTTATGCAAATGCTATTGTTTAGGTCTTATACTCCCTCTTTACCAAATAGAATGGTACAATCACTATTTTGTGAATCAACAGTAAATATGGGGTTTTCTAACATTTTAAATATTTTAGATATGGAAATTGTGATACATACTTTCTAGGACCTTTTATGTATTGACTATTTAAAAAAAAAATAGTACCTTTCATGTATTGACCCAATTAATAGCAAAACAAAGTGTTCAAGTTAATTTGAATTTTTTTAAAAACTGATGTCCTAATTAATAGCAAAATAAGGTGTATTGGCCCTCATTCTTTGAATGTCATCACTATTTAGGACAGAGGGTTTACACATTAGGGTACATTATGCACTTAGTAAACTTGAGAATTACCCTTAGGTGTATCATTTATGCGGCTGCATGTCTTGTTTTCCAATCAACTTTGGAGAAAAAATAAATCACAAGTGGGTTAAACTTTGCCAAAGGACTAGTACCTAGAAAGGTCCTTTGGTGGGCGTTGAAGAAAAAAAGAAATTCATAAATATATAAATTCCATAGAGGTCATTAGCTTGAGAACAGTAGTAAGGTATACAAAAGCGGTTCCCATAACCACCTTGGGTTTACACAACAGATCAGCATTGTGCCCGTACTTCTTAACCTTGGATGGATGCGCTAACCAACATAATACAACATGAGATTAAACGGGATTGTGATGTCCAAATAAGCAATTCAGGTAGCTAGTTTTATTGTTCCAAGAGTATGGAATGACAAATGAAGATGTATGCATAGAATCAAAATAGGATGGTTAAAATGCTACCGGGGTGTTATGTCATTGAAAGATGTCTACCAACAATGTTATATGGTGAGTGTTGGACGGCTAAGGTGTCCAATACATCCACAAGATGAGTGTTGCAGAGCGTGGATGCTATATGTGGTCATACAAGGTTAGAGAAGATTAGAAATGATTATATTTGTGAGAAAAATTGAGTAGTACAAATCGAGGATAAAATGAAAGGTTGCTTGAGATATTATGGTCATGTCTTGCGCCGACTGCCAAATGCACCGATATGTAGATGTAAAATCACGGTGAGTGAAGGTATTAAATGGGGACAAGGTACACGTAAAATCATTTCAAAGGAAGTTGTGTCGAAGGACCTGTAATTTCTTGGGATCTGTACAAATTTAGTGAAAGATAAAGCACAATGGAAGAATAAGATCTATATAGGAGATCTCTATTTACTTTATGTCATGCTTTTTTAGGAGTTGTTTTGGCATTCCAGAGATTTATATGCCTGTAGAAAATATAAAGAATTTCTAATATTTGCATTAGATGGGTTTAAATGGATTAGCATGTCCAGCGAGGACTCATATAACACTACAAGAAAAGGGTGAATTACATGGGGATTTTCCTGGGGATTAGTATGAAAATTTGCAGGAAAATAAGTTTCCTGCGGATTTTCATACTAATCCCTAGGAAAATCCCTATGTAATTCACACTTTTCCTGTAGTGTAATCGATCTTAACTTGTTTGGAACTGAGGCATAGCTGCAGTTATTGTTGTCTATTACTGCTAGAGACACTGAACCAGTAATCAAGGTCTTAACTTTGTGTTCAATACTTATGACGGAATTTTCCGTCATAACAAACACACAAGACAATTGCCGAAGGAGTACCAACTTTTAACAACAAAAGCCATATGGATGACAGCCTGACAATTTCAGTAAAGAAGCTCTTTCTCGTGCTTCCCATTAATTCATGAATCATATATGCCTTCCATGTGATACACCACCGATTTCCCTCATCTACTAGTTTGACATTATGGTATGCTTCTACAAGTGTTATAGCATGTAGATTGAGCTCACTCACATACTACAAGTGTTATAGCATGTAGAAACATTATGGTATGTTTCTACACGGTTATAACATCTAGTTTGAGCTTACTGTCGGAAATCAAGTGTAGTGATTAGTCAGTCACTTATTGATCAGTGCTTTGTGTATTGCAAACAGGGAAGCAGTTCATCTTCAGAGTCCTCTCCCAATAGAGAGATTTCACCATTGGATGGTGTAATAGAAGACATGCAGTCAAGAATTAAAAGGCTTGAACGGTGGCAAATGATTAATACGGTACTCTATTTCCCTCGTTTTCTTGACTGCCCCCTCCCCCACTCCCTCCCTCTCTGTAAAACTTTTAGTTCCGACTTAAATTCTATTATGTAATCACAGGTTCTATGGACATTTTTTATGTCTGCTTTTGTTGGTTATTCACTCTACCAGAGGAAGAGGCAATAGTAAAGGTTATAGAGTTGATTCAGCAAAGCTAATGCTCGACACCATCAGTGACTGGCTCATTTGAACATTAACCAAAGAACAACCTCATAGCTTTTTATGATCGTCACATTTTTATTGGGTGACTGATCTCCTTCTAATCGACTTTCGATTTAATACCCTATAAATGTATAATTTGTGGCTCCATCTTTGTAAATACTAATATGTAACTGCTCAACAAATCCGAGTCATACATAGTATAAGAATCAATCTTGCAAAAGTTTTCTAATCAAAAGTGAAATTTTGCTGTGTCCTTGCCACTTGTGTGTTTTAATTAAATGTATGATTCCAGCTAACTAGCATTCATTTACTTATTTATAGGGTATAATCACAAGCTCCTATGGGTTGTTTGGAGAGAGAAATAGGAGAGCGCTTGAGGGATCTCGAGTTGACCAGTAGTCTTGCTTATACGACATGTTTAAGATTACAAGTTTTAATCGTCATGTCCAATGAAACAGAACTAGAAATATTCAACGGAATTCCATAAGTGCGGCCTGGGAGGGTAGAGTGTTCACAAACCTTTACCTCTACCTCATAGAGTCAGAGAGGTTGTTTCCGGAAAAAAAAAGGTTAAACTTTTGGATACATAACAATAGCTTTGGTGTCAATGGACCCCAGTCTTAGAGAAGTTTGAACTTACCATAAACAACAACAACTACTCCTTTCAAGTAAAGATGAGTTTGTTTAAACAAATTATTTGTATTGATATGAATAATGCTTTCTTAGCTAATGTTTTGGTTGTACAATTCAAGTATTGTAGTGAATCTAAGAGGTGGTTGATAGAACCAAATAGAATTACAAAAGCTTATACAGTAGAAAAAATATCAAACATGTTCTGGTATTTGATACTTTACAGTTGAGGAAAGTGAAGCTACTGCTTCATCAACTGTTAAGAAAAGGCAATCTGGCCTCATCAAATCTTTGGTTTCATCAGCCCTTTGTAGTTTTTCCATTACTTCTCCTATTGGATTCACCAACACAAACTGCAATAGAATAGAAACAAGAAAGGTGTTAAAGAGTAGTTTGATTTCATCTGAAAAGTAAAAAAGGTCAAAAGTCGCAAGTAGATAGTATACTATTGACTTTTAACTTTTTTTTAATTTTTTTTTTTTTATAACTTTTCCTAACACCTCAGTCAAAAACATTTAAAAATAAGTTGATCCAAACGGGCACTTAGTGGTACTTGCCTCAAGTCCTTTCTTTTCCAATGCCATACTTAAATCCTTGAACAATGAGATTCCACTTGTATCAATGGCACTCACAGCTGCAAGATAAGTTTTTGTTATAAGAAAGAACACGATGGAAGGAACTGTTTCTTGATTGAGAAAGAAGGAACAATGGATGGACTTACGAGACAAATCGAGGACTACAACTCTAATCCCCGATTGTTTCTTGGCTCCCTCTTCCTCGTAGTCTTGTATCCATCTTGAAATCCTTTTGATGGCAAATACATAAGTACGAAAGGAAGAAAAATGTAACACGATGCAATGCAATGCAATGCGATGCAGGGGAGTTATAGTACTAACCTTTCTTTAAGATAAGTAACATTGGCAAAGTTGATTGGAGCTTCAATACTTAAAATGAGAAAACCAGCAACACTCATTGCTTCTTTATAATGATCAACATTTCTATAAATTCCAGTACCAGGTATATTCCCTAACATCACTGTTTTTGGTCTTGTAATTTGCATCAACACCTTTAAAATTGATATGCCAATCTGAAAGAGAGGAAAAAAAGAACATAACACCACTCGTAAAAAGCAAGTAATGAACGAAAGAATGAAAGAACGAAAGAATGGAAGGAAGAAACTTTACTGCAATGGCAAGACCATCTTGAACAGAAATGAATATGACACCGAAGAATGCACATAACAAGACTAGGAAATCAAATTTATCGATCTTCCAGATTTGAAAAGCAGCAGGGATGTCGATAAGTCCAATAACAGCAGTAACGATGATGGCCCCGAGCACAACATTAGGAGTGTATTGAAATAGGGGCATGAGGAAAAGAAGTGTAACCATCACTGTCACTGCCATTACTATGTTAGACATTGCTGTTTTACTTCCTGCATTGTGATTCACTGCTGACCGCGAGAATGAACCTGATCACAAGTAACGTTTGTTACAATATATATACACACACAATAAATCGATGATAAAGCTCAAGCATGATCATGTACATGTACATGTACCTACCGGTTGTGACATAGCAGGAAGTAGTAGAACCAACAATGTTCATAAGCCCAATAGCAATCATTTCTTTGTTTCCATCAACTTGATAGTTCTTTAAAGCAGCAAAAGTCCTCCCCACTGCAATTCCTTCCTATATATATATTTTTTTTACAAACACATCAAGTTTCGCCATCATACTCTCTCTGTTCCATTTTATGTTACACCATTTGACTTGACACAGTATTTAAGAAAAAAAGGACAACTTCTAAAACTTCTGGTCTAAAACAATCGTTAGATACTTGTGTGTCAGAACATCCTACTGTGTTACAGTCTTTTCGAGACGGACTAAAAAGGAAAGAGCGTCACGTGAAATGGTACACAATGTGAGTATCCAACTTACAGTAAGTGAAAGGATGCCAGTGACAATTCCAGTTTTGATTACAAGTCCCAAATAGCTTCCACTAAAATGTAACATGTTCCATGATGGAGGATTTAATCCTTGGTGCAACTTTCCAATCTACCAATATATGAAGATATTGATTAAACAAATATATATATATATAGGTAAATAAAAATAATTAATTGTTTGGTTTTTAGAAACTTACAATGCTAATGCCATGATTTTGACCTTTGATTGCAAAGACAATAAGGGTAGATATAATGACAGATAAAAGAGGGGCACCTGCTGACACCCAAAATAACTTCGGCTTTCTCATGCCCTGTTTTCAAAAGCGTTGCAACTTTGAAATCACAGATAATATGATATGTTTAAGATCACAAGATTTAAATGACTATACTTACAAAGTGTCTGGTCAATAAGAGGAACACCAAGAAGCAAAATCCCATTAATATAGTTTGCCATGACCACTGCACATACAATATTACATCTGTCAAGTCCTTCAAACTAGTACTTTCCCGTTTCAATTTAAGTGTGTTACAAAAGATAACATCTCTTTTTTTATTTAATAAGTTTTCCAATTTCAATATTTTATATGACAAGTTTAAGATTTAAATGATTCTCATTGTTTCTTAAGTTTCGTGCTCAGTTAAACTAAGACAGTAGGATAGCGGGAAGTAGTAATAAATATGTAACTATGTAAGTGAAGTGAAGCACTTACTATCTTTTCCTTTAAAATCTTTTTGGTCTAAAAGAGTCAACCCCTTTGACTTCAAGCACAGTCAACTCAAATTGAAAACTAAGTAGGGCTTATGGGTAAAAAAAAATTCCAATGATTAATAAAAGAATAAATTGTTTTTCAATTTTTCGGAGAATAAACTTTTAAACACTATAGTCTATAGCTTATTACATGATTAATAGTTGATCTAAAAGCATCTATAATTTTCTTTTTTCTTGTTGAGTACATGACCATCTCATTTTAGATTTAATCACATCTTTAGACAATTTTTTGTATTCACAAAGAAACTATCTCTTACAAGCGGGGTCTCTGCTCGAGTATAACATATCAAAATAATGAAAAAGAAAAAATAAACAACAGATACTCTCAAAGAAAATACTCTTTTTTAATCACATCTCTATTATTTAATAAGTTTTCCAGTTTCAACATCCTAGGTGTAAAATTTAAGATTACAAAATTAAAAAAAACCACATATCTTTAATTCAAAACCACAAATTCAACAAAAAATCTCTATTTCTTAAATTCCGTATCAACTTTCATTTCAGAATCTTGATTTCACATGATTGCATTAAAAGCCAAGTCAGCATGTGAGTATTCTCATAAACCAAATGAAGAAAAGACACACACAAATCCAATTCTCTTAAAATTTGTGCCAAAAAGCTGAAAGACTAAAGACAAATTTAGTTTTATATTAATCACAAGAAAGACAAACTACTATAATTATCACTTATCAGTTACATTGACTATTAAACTATAGATTAAAAGGGGGGTTAAAAGATAGAGTAGTAATTAACCTCATTAATTGTGTGGAAAACAGAACTTAAAACAGGGATAATTGCCATTTGCTTGGTAAAATTAGTGATGCCAAGAAGACCCTTGAGTTGTTGTAATGACACTATAATAGCAGCTCCAGCCATAAACCCAATCAATGTTGCTTTTGAAAGAAAATCAATAATAAACCCAAGTCTGCAAAATTCATAAAAAAATATATTTCAACAAAACAAAAAGAATTTCAAGTATTAAAAAAAAGTATTTCATCTGTCTCAATTTATGTGACACATTTCAAATTTCGAGATTTCAATTAAAAAGATTTCATAAGCAAACTTTCGATCAAACTTAAATTGTTTGACCCTCGAAAAACGAAATGTGTCACATAAATTGAGACAGAGCCACGAGGGAGTATATGATTTTACCTTAAAAAACCTAAAGAAGCTTGAAATAGTCCAGCAAAAAAAGTAGATGAAAAAGCAAGTTGAAGGAACAAGATTGGATCTTTAGTTGGAGACACCACTTCTCTCAACATAGATCCTAATACAAGTGATGCAATTGAAACTGGTCCTACTGCTAAATCCCTTGAACTTCCAAGAACAGCATAAACAAGAGGAGGCACAAAACTCGAATCTACAATACCAGCAAAATCTCATAAGTGAGGTCTGAAGTATACGTGAGTACTTACAATTAGTGGAGCCTATAGTCTAGTAGAATGTACTCAGACCATACACCCCTCTCTGCTCTCTGAGTATAACATATCAAAATAACGAAAAACAAAAAAATAACAATACTCACAAAGACCAACAATTGGAGGTAAATTAGCCAATTTTGCATAGCTAATCCCCTGCAACTCAAAAAAAAAAACAGAATGTTAACACATGTATCAACTTTAAAACAGAGAAATCATCAAAAAAAGGAATGAACCTGAGGAATTGCAAGACTAGCAATGGTGAGTCCAGATACGATATCAGATTTAAACATGTTGAATCCATAATTAGGACACCATTCAAGTATAGGAAAAAAATACTGAGCACCAAGAATCAGTTTTTTTTTCTTTGTCTGTCCTTTAAATTGCCTTAAAGGATCATCAGGGAAGAAAGTTTCTTTAAGCCTGTTTTTCAGTTTCGACAAAGTGCTTCTATGTGGTGGTGATACAACTTTATGCACCTCAAAACTACCTGTTGTTATATCTATAACTCTATTTTCTTCCATTTTTTTGACACAACAACAACACAAACTTATACTAGTACTGGTTAATTTATATATAGTAGTGTTGAAACAGACTTAGAAATCTGAATGAAATCTATATGGGTAGACAATACAGAGTAAATGTGTGGAAAATGGGGAAATGAAAATTTTCATTAAATGGAAGGGTACACTTATCTAAGAAGGTTATGAAATTTATATAAAAGAGGCAGAGTGAGAATACTAAGGTCGGTATGGCGGCAAAACTACTCTCATTCATTTCTGCTGTTCCATCCTTCTTAATTTATTTGGTATAGTTGGATTTGACGCGAAATTTAAGAAAGAAAGAAAGGCAGACTTATGAAATATATGATATAAATAAGTTATAGATAACTGTGTGACTATATATGAAATTTATGGTAAACAAGTCATAGATGAGGGAGTATGTCATTAGGGATTAAATGGATAGTTAAAATTAAATTATTACTAAATATAGAAATATGTCAATTTTTTGAAATTGACTAAAAAGAAAAATGAGTTAATTTCATTTTTAATTGTTAGGTAGTATTTTTCGAAAGGTAATTTGACTAACTTTTAAAGCTAAATTAAGTTATATTAATTTAATATTTTGAGATAAAAATTTAAATATTCAAAAATTATAACAAAATATTAAGAATTATAAGTTTTTTTTTATAACAATATAATGAAAAAAATACAATATTAATCAAAATTCATTTAATTTGATTCCAAAACAATTATGACGAGGAATGTCCTATTCATCTTCTTTGACTTGTTTGAATTATAGATTTTACTAATCTTAAAGTGGTAGTAAAATTTTTGACTAAATTGGATTATAAATTTATTTTAGGAAAAAACACAAACCCAAAAAAATCTAAAATCCAAAGCATCAAATATATGCAAATAATACAAATATGATTCATATTTAGCTAATTAAAATAAATTAATAGTTTAATAAATTGGATGAATACATGAATTTTTTTTAATCCATTTTACCGCATTAGTTGATCTCAAGTTCAAATAAATACAGACAAATACATCAAATAATTTGTTTACATATGTTTAAATTTTGATAAACAAAATCATACTCTATATAACGATATTAAATAACATGTATCTGATAAAATAATCAAAACGACAAAGCCATAGCAAATTATTTATAACACCACCTTGATGACAAAAAAAATGCAAATATCCTAATAATCCCTAACCAACTTTTTGGAGTTTAAAGTTGTTTCACATTATTAGAAGCCATAAGTCAAGGATGATTAAAGCTAATTATAGGCTCAAATAAGATACTAATTATTCTAACTTTTTGATCAGTCGCGAGTTAGGAAACAAAGAGACATCATTTTTTAATATAAGACATAACTTATACACCAAATTGGCACATTCTCTATACTTTAATTTGTTGTTAAATAATAATTAGTACTAATCACTTTATCCTAAATATAAGAGAAAAGCAAAGTTAGGTGTCCAAATTTGAAAGTAGCGTGTTTTTATTAAGATTAAGATGTCTAAATGTGAATGTATATATCAAAATATATGTGATTAAGATATGGAGGTATGAATTTAAATACACATTTGAATATTAAGATATTGCATTAAAAATTAAGATTTGAATACTATATAATTAAGATTTTTTTTACAACATCTGAATATATAAAAGTTGTCTTTGTTTATAACATAATAATGAAATTTTTTAAATAAAATATTAAATTGACATGATATTATATCAATAAAATATTTTAGAATTTTATATGACAGTTGGTGGTGGTGATGACTAACCAGAGGCGGACGCTCCCCTGTAGATGAGGGTGCACGTGCACCCGTTAACTTCAGAAAAAATCATGTGTATATATGTATATCTATCTTGAGAAACTAACGAAATTAGGATATAATTAACAGTGTATCCATAAGGAGCATAGGAGCGCCATTGTGCTATTGGTAAAAGTTTGAGGAACTACTCTCAAGACCTAGGTTCGAGTCCAACTTGAGTGCTATTTCACTATTTTTATTTTAAGTTTATTTTAGAACTCATATTTAAGCTAAGGTAATATTGGTGCACCCGAAGTCTTCAAACTCTGTGACTAACGATGGTGATTGTGTGTTGATTTGGAATGGTGTTGACTGATGATGATGGTTGGATAATATCTTATGGTGTATTGGTTGATAGTAGTGATCAACCATAGTTGTTGTCGTTTTGGTGATGATTGCAAATGATTGATAATGGTCATGCGTGTAGAATTCTCACGTAAATATAGAGAAATCAAGGATTGTATTGATAAAAATAATGTTGAGTTACAAGCTCCTTATATAGGAGAAGAGTCATATTCTAGTTATACTAGGAATCCTACTACAACACAAATATATTATTTACATTAGTAGTATTATACTATAACTCAAATACCTTATCCTAGTCGACTCCTACACTATACAATAGCTTAGTCGTACATAACTTAGGATTTAGTAGTCTAGTCCTAGTATGACTCTAACTCGTTAGCCAGCTTCAATGGACCTGTTCCTTGACATGTTCCATCAGGCTTCAGGCTTCCTTTCAGGCTTCCTTCAACAATGAGTTATGACGATTGATTTTGGTTATTGACGACGGTAATGGTGGTTGTGGTTGGTGATTGTGGATGGTAGGTTGTGATAAACTACTATTGTGGATGATGTATGAAAATAATTGGAATAACGATAAACTGTCGTATTTGTAGAAATTCTTAAATAACTATTTTAATAATATTAAAACTTTGTTATAGATCTTAATCATTCAAACTTATTCAGACCAGTTAAATGATTGTAAAAATAAATATATTTAATAATTAATAGTCAAATCTTAAAAACAAACCGACTTAATAATTAGAATTAAGATCTTCATTTAACACACGTAATTAAAATTAAAATCTTTATTTAACACGTATAATTAAAATTAATATCTTCATTTAACACACAATGTGAAGGGAATAAGCTAATTAATTGAGCAAAAAGATAAATAGAGAGTGGATCACATGGGCACAGATTGATGTTCTGCAATTATTAAGGTATATATTTTCATACATTTGGCAGCACCCTATAAGTATATTGAAATGCAATTATATATTCTCATCCGTCTCTTTTTCGTCGAAAAATTATACTATATATATACACAGAAAATATTACTTTTTATACGTATATAATATATTAAACTTTCAAAATATCCTTGACTATGACCCTACTTAAATTTGTCACTAAATATTGAGTCCACTTGGACTTTGGTTTTTTCCAATCAATAATATTGGAGTTTTTGTTAAAGTAGCAATTTTATTTCCTCTCGTGATACCTTGTAGCTTGTTTTGTACTCTGTTTTCCCCTTCTGATCACTTTTTAAACTAATCCTTTAAGATTTGAATCATTATGTGTATATACATTATATTATTATATTTGGTTGTTGTCGATTCAATTTAATTTGGTTCGATTAGTTGAATTATTAATTATACACGAAAATAACAAAAAACAATTCATTCAAAAGAAAATAAAATATTTGTGTGCCATACTGAATCGTATAATTCTTGTATCAAAACTCTAACTATGTTTAACTTCCTGGTTATATTGTTAGTTAATCTATTTTACTAAACAACATAAACTTACAGAATAATGCATAAGTTACCGATATTGCTGAACAAATAAAAGATGCATCATACCTTACTCTTTTTAATTAGAGTGCTATATTTTATGCAAAAGAAGTTGTTCATACAAAAAACAATATATTGTGTATATATAATTATAAAAAATATATATATAATTCTCGATTTGATACAATTATTTCTTCGGGTTATTTTAACAAAATATAGCCAAACTAAATATTATTAATTTTTTAAAATATAAAATCAAATCAAACTAAATCAAATAAAAATTATTTTATTTAATTGATTTAATTCAATTTTTTGATTTGGATCGATTTTTACCTACCTATGAACCCCTAATATATTGCATAAGTATTTAATTTGGAATGAAATCGAATCTGACATTTTATATATATACTTTTTTGTTGGACTATTAGACTAATAATGTGTCTTTGTCCAATTGTGTATGTTTTGTTTCAGTTTAATCATAATTAATATTCTTCTATCTAATCTGGCACATATTTCATAATTTAATTATTCTTCACCTGTCTTTCCCCAATTCATGAATAAAACCATATATATACATGGTGCATCTACACTTTCTAATTATTATTTTTTCAATTTATCTTATATATAATATACACTAATATTTTTCATGGGCAATTCCCACTTTTTGCTGGTCTAATGTACATGTTATATCTTTCTTCCCTTTTTGTTGGCTTAATTTGACGCCAAAAAAGCTCAATAGTTCCACTATATGTCATTCTTATCCATAAAAATATAAAGTTGCTTTTAGATATGACCCTAAAGTGGGAGAATTGATATCGTACATCACTTAAATTTTAATTTACTAAAATTACATTTTATGACTTATTTTTATAAGAGATCTTTATTTTTACACATTAGTGATCTGAAAACTGAAGTTTTGACAAGAGAAAGTTGTCCGTATGATAAACAACCTTCATTTCCAATCCTATGGTTGTGAGCTCGAATCACCAAGGGAGCAAAAAGATGAGAGTTCCTAAGAAGGGGTTAAAAAGAAAAGAAAATCATTTTTTTTCTATTCAGTTTGTAAGTGACTAAGAGATTTCATTTCCACGAAGCTTATTATAAGGATCAATCATTACTAAGTACTAACCTAAACCTCAACAAAGTAATTATTGAAGGCAAGGAACAAAAGATAAAATTAATGGTGTCAAACCACAAAAATTGACACTAAAGTAAAATAATGATTAGTAATATGTAGTGGTTGAGGGAAAACTAAACAAAAGTAAGGTTGGTAAAGTAGAATTTTGAAAATGATATGATAATGATGATGAACCAAACTAATAAAGAAAATCCTTATCCTGATCTCATGTTATCTTCAATAAAATTGATTGTATAGCTAGTGCACCTTTTGGTTTCAATATGTGGTTTCTGTTCAATGCAGAATTTCTGAGTATATCTTGAGAAAGGAAATAGGGGAAAAAAGATTGTACTTGGTATAGGGGAGCAATGAGCATATTTTGTTATAAACAAATTTGTGTTATACTGTAAATATTCATTAGTACATAGTTTTCTACTGGTAATTATGTCATTAACATGTTGTAATTAAGTATCTCAAAGTAGTTTATGAAAAATCTTGTAACAGTTTCGTCGGACTTTAATGAAGCATACAGATTGCAAGTAACTTAAGTAGGCAGGTTAGAAGTAGCTCAAGTAACTTCTAGAAAACCCTGCAACAATTTCCTCAGGCTTGCAATCAAGTAGGCAATTAATTGTAAGTAGCTCAAGCAGACAATTTGTAAGTAATTTTTGAAAAACCTTGTAATAGCTTACTCGGGCTTGCAATCAAGTAGGCAATTGCAAGTAGCTCAAGCAGACAATTTGTAAGCAACTTTTGAAAAAACTTATAGCAGCTTACTCGGGCTTGCAATCAAGCAGACAACTTGCAAGTAGCTCAAAAATCTTCTAAAAAGTCTTGCAACAGAGGCTTGCAAGTAGCTCAAAAATCTTCTGAAAAGTCTTGCAACAGAGGCTTGCAATCAAGCCGACAATTACAAGTAGCTCAAGCAGACAACTTGTAAGAAACTTCCTCAAGCTCGTAATCAAGAAGGCAATTTACAAGTAATTCAAACAGACATATTGTAAGTAGCTCAGATAACTTCTAAAAGCATTGCAACAGTTTCTAAAGTAGCTTAAACAGACAACTTGTAAGGAGTTTTAGAAAAGCCTTGTAGTTGCTTCGTGAAAATTTTCACAATGACTTATTTTTTTCTACAAATAAAAAGTCAGTTCACTTTATTTACATATCAATTCAAAGTTGAATAATATATCTATATGTATTTACTTTGTAATCTTTAATTAATTTTACACACACAGGATGTTGTATATAAGTATTATTCAATTTCTATAGTGGAGTTTGTTTTCCGAAAAGGAAAATAAATAAATAAAAATATTTCTAGCTTCTGACAGGTATATATATGTGTGTGTTCTCATGGCCAATGACAATGAGACATGCAACAACTAATTATTATTCACAAAACATATTTGTTTAATACTAAGGTACATGTAGGTTCTTCGGTAACGAACATGGATTGTGGTGTAGTAGTGAGATTGCTTCATGATTAATTAAAAGTTTCAAATTCAAGTCTTGAGTATAAAGAAAATCATGCTATGAGTGTCACCCCCAAATGGGCTCTGTCATGCGCAATTCAAATTTAATCAAAACTCTAATGCAAACACCAGACACCGAGTGAGAAAAAAAAGAAGGGTCTTAAATAGAGAAAATCCCACGAGGTTTGTGTGGTAAGAAAAGAATAGCAGTAGACGTCCTACATGATTAATAAATAATTGACGTAATATATGGTATTATAGTAATTGATTTAATTAAAAAAAAGGGTTATTGTGGTAGTCAATTTTGAGAATAAATTCTTCCAAATATATATGATATTGTTCTTGACGGACTTTTCACCAACTTAATTAGTTGTTTCATGACCTTTTTGCCCAATTAAATGGCCATTTTAGCTAATTAGTTAGGCAAAATTAGATGACAATGGAAATTGAAAGCTAACCAAGTAAAGTTAGATAATTTTTTTAAGATAAAACAAAATTAGGTAATTTTTAAGATCAATTATTATAAATTGAGTGATCGTTCAAGACGTATATCGTTGAAGGGCTATTTTGGAATATTAAAAAGAGAATTACTATTTGTAGGGAAAAAACAAACTAAGAAACAAACAATACCTACGTGGGCGGGTCAAAGCCCACATGATTTCTAGTCATGCCCGATAACCCGCTCACCTTCATTGACTAGCTTTTGCTTTATTTACATATAAAAATATATTTAAAAACTTAATAAAACCATTCTACATTTGATAATAGTTTTATCCGAAAAATATACATTTATTAGTTTAATACAAATATTGTGTGTGTAAACCTAAATAGGCATTTGGATATGCGATTTTATCTCGTAATTTGAAATAATGTGATGAAATAAATGTATGCGGCAAATGATTTTGAATCATGAGACGAAATAATTCCAAATTCTCCAAAAGTTTGATTTGGATATTTCAGGAGATGATACAACTTCAGGTTACTGAGGACATGATCTTAGATAGAAGGGTGTGGAGGACATCAGACACGCATTCAAGTAGAATATTAGTAGGTAGTGGAGTGTTGTCTTGCTTACTGAGTGTTTTGACTTGTTGGCCTTTGTCGTTGTACTAGTTATATTAATTAATGTAGTTCTTGCTCGTGATATCGATCATAGACTATTGTTTATTGTGTTTCAATTATAACACTATTTTGTGTTCTCGTTTCATTTCATTATGCTTCCCTTGTTAATTAGTTGTTATATTTTCTTATTCTTTATATTTGAATTTGCTACACTTGAACCGAGGATAAGTCTGCTTACATTCTACCCTTTTCAAACCACACTTGTAGAATTCCACTGATTATGCTATTGAGAAAAAATACAACTTAAAAATTTAAATTACATATCCAAACTAAACTTTAATTTCATCTCATGACTGCAAATTATGATTTCATCTTACGCGGCTAAATGGACCTTTTAATATTCTTGTCAAGTATATGTATCCTATATGTTGAAGAGAGTCGATTCTAGTATATTTAGTAGAAGGACCAGATCGAAAAGCAAAGTAAGTGTGATAATTATATTAGTGGAAGTGGTAGGTCCTTTTTTAATAACGTCACCTATATTATATAATATAAGGTCCAAAAGCAAAGGAACTACAAACATCCATATATAGGCGCACTATAGTCATGGCTTGTCATTCATCTTTTTAGATTGCATGTTATCATATCTATCTATCTTTATAACAAAGAACGTGGAACTAGTAAGAGTTCAGGAAGTTCAACGGAAGTTATTTTTACTATATAGTAAATGTTGAATTGTTTTTGACTTCTTCGTGCATTTATTTTTTTATATTTTAAATTTTTTAATGAAAATTCTGATTATCTTACTGTGTATATATAGTAGCTACGTACCTACGTATCTTTCTATATATACCAGCTACATACTACATAAAGGTAGCTAGCAAAAAGGAAGTTATTTTGACATATTGAAAATGATATTTAATTAGGTCTACTACTCAACTAAATGGTTTATTATATTTAGACGCAAGAAAAGAAAAAAGATGCATGGCCTTTTACCAACAAGTGGAATTTTAATTTGTGCTACATGTGGCAAAGAAGAATGCATGGAAAAAGTACGTTATATATTTCTTTAATTGATTTGTAGTCTTAACACTTTAGTAAACTCGAACCAATCTAATTATATATCTATTTTAATAGTAATAATAATGTCCTTCGGTCCTTCGGGATGACTCAGTTGGACTCGAGATCGATCCCCCATCAATGTCTTCTGAGTCGAGCTTGTCGCATAGGGCTTACCTCTTGTCGAATAGGGTTTACCTAGTGCTCATCCGAAGGGCCAGAGGCTGTGGCAGTTACCTGGGATTTCAAAAAATAATGTCCTCCAAATTAAACACCTATACTATATATTAAAATAATTAAATTGATCTTTTCATCTTACCATATGATGGCCTATAATTAAAAAGTCATGACATAAATAAGAGTATCTCAAATTCCACTATGATATATTTTCCCCTAATAATTCCTACTTATTCAAATCTTTCTAGAAACCTACAATCATATCCCCCCCTTTCTCCAAATTATAATATAATGATATATAGGTTTGATTCGATAATCAAATTATTTATTTATAAAATTCCATATCTAGTATGAAATCACAATCATGGTTTAAAGTGTTAATTAAAAATTAATATATAGCTAGATATATACTTCATCATGAATTCAAAACCATCACCTAATTAGTTTGGTAACTCAAGTTTAAGATCATATATAATTGAATTCTCCAGAAAGATAACTTTCTTGGGAATATGATATTAATATAATTTCGTCTCTGTAGGTGTATAAGCTAAATGATTCATAACTCAATCCTTCTCGATATTTAATTTTCTTTAGGTTTCTTTCAAAATTTGTTAGCTTAGCCAAACAACTTATTTACAAAAAGCTTCTTTATCGAGACAAAATTTGTATATAATGAAAAATAAAAGAAAGAACAATGTAATATAGGATACACGATTTAATTTAATTTAACACATACATATATAAGCTTTGTTTATCTTTCTAGTCGAACATATACGCCAACATATATAACTGAGGTGACATAATAATAATATTAAGAGCTTGGTTTCAAGTTGATCTACAATTCAAGATAAGATTAAGAGAGTCAAAAATTTTACTAAGTCGATTCAAGATATGAAAACTCAAAAATGAAGTTAAAGAGGGTTTACATAAAAAATAATTTTAATCGTGAATAAATAATATAATTTTTTATCGAAGGATGAACCACTCGATCATACCTTGCTTGTGATCATATATATGTCCATACTTTTTTGAGGATTTTTGGAAGTGAGTTCTAATCTAGTGAGCCCACCCTAAAAAAAGGTGTTGGCTTTTGGAGCTAGATGCCAAGTTTCTATACACCATTCTTATTGCCATATTGGACCAATTGCCAAATTTTGGCTGTTTTCTATTGGAGGTTATCACAAAACAAGTCATATGCTATATGCCATTTGATTCTCTCTTTTCAATTTTATTTGGGACTAAAAGAGACGCATGGGTTCACAAGTAGAAGTTGAGCCCAAAAAAAATAAAAATTAGAGTGATTTCTCATCTATCATGTCAGGGCTAAAGTAAATCACTCGAGTATAGATTCTTTATGTTTGGCAATATCGTGAATCCAAGTACATATCATCTATTATACACGGCAAATTGATGTTTGACTTAAAAGGTGTGGCTATGGTGCTAAAACCTTTCACAAAACAAAGAAAGCTAAGTTACTTATCAACACAAAAGTACATGAGCTTTTCAAATTAACAAACAATTTTTTTTGTCTAGAACATAAAAGATGCATGTACCTAAGATGCTCAACATGTTCTTAGGCTTCAAATATTGTAGAATATGCCAAATTAAAATATCATCAAATCTAACACATGGACTCAAACCTTCTCTCATAAAATTGATCATCTCTAAGTTGTTTTTGCAACTCCTTGAGAGTTTCAAATTGTTTTGTTTCTATAAGTCTCTTGATTTGGAAGTTGGAGATTTTGGGACTAAGTCAATTTGATGTTTTATGTGTAGTAATTCGTCGATAAAGTTAATTTTTTCTCAGTTATCATCCAGAATCTCTCTAAATTAAGCATCGTCATATCAATTGATTCTCTCACTCCACTCTCAAAATACAACGTGATCCAGAATCTCTCTAAATTAAACATCATCATATCAATTGATTCTCTCACTCCACTCTCAAAATACAACGTGAAGATCATTGTTACTCCACCATCATTTCACCCTAATAGTACTCGTAGAAAGAACACACGATTTTCACACAAAACGACGATCTCTCTCACACCTTTATCTTTATCTTTATGATTCTTTGATATGACCATTTTATTGTTGGCATAAGACTGGTGGCCCTCAACCCCTACTTTGACCACCACAATAGTCATGCAAATGAGTTAAAAGCAGTAATATGTAACAAGGTTTGGTTTAACATTGTGAGGTTGATGTGGAGCTTTAACTGAGGTGAAACTTTAACTTGGTGTAATGTTCATTGTTTGAGTTTCATTTGGGATGATTTGAGCATATTTGAACAAATCTTGTAATGATAAGAGTATATGTAATGTAACCATAAACATTAATGAAAGGCAGATTTGGATGATTTCACAAAGTTCATGGAAATCTGAACTCTAGACAGAGTATAAAAGAGGACTACAGGCATGTGTAGACACCTCAACGAACTCATGTGGACACTCCTCAGCCCGAGGATAATCTCTCAAATACACGTGTTGATGTTGTTGACCCGCTTTTCTTTTCTTTGTTGATTCCTCTCAATGAAACTTTCCATGTTGCACTAACAAATTTGGACCTTCGTCGAAAGTTGATTCAAGAACTGAACAAGGGCTCTGGATCTACATTTCTTCTAATCCTGAACAGTTACCAAAAACAAAAGCAACATGAAGTTGGATCAAAAGTAGTAACTTGTACATTTTCAGCTACAAATCCTTCAGCTAACACTGTATAGTAGCTATCGATTCAATAAGCCTGCCTTTTCTCAACCCTTTTCCCTTGGCAACGTAACATATTTTTTATTGGCAACATAACTTAGCTTATTGTTTGGTAAGAATTCTATGAATCAAAGCTACATCTCAGAAATTAGGCTCATATATATAAACTATCACCCTACGTACATTCCTTTCCACCCCCGTCCTGTCATAATCCAACGGAGGAAAATACTCAATTTTCGGAATCTAACAAGCACATCTAAGAAAGTACATGTGATCCAATCCAGATGCAGATCTAATACAGATAAAAAAAGATCAGGTTAACTTTCATAGCATTCTGGACAATTTAACTTTACAACTAGAAAACTCTAAGGGTATCTAACCATGTCATTAAAGATTAGTTTCAAGTATAGTTTTCAAAAGTCAGAAGAGGAGACCTGTGCACTTCAGTACCAGTTTAAGAGGTTAAAAGGATAAAACAAAATTAAATAGGCTCCCACCAGATATTAAAAACAAATAAATGTGCCATGCAATGGACTTGAAGTGGAGATGTAGCTATTACAAAGGGCAGCCTGGTGCACTTATCTCCCGCTATGCGGATCTGGGGACAGATCGGACCAAATTGGATCTTATTGTACGCAATCTTACCTTGCAAATATCACGTAGTTCTCACTTCTCAGTAATTCAGAACCACAGAATATAATGTGTTAATACCTATACTAAGCTGTATTATTGAGAACAACTCGAAGTTCCTAACAATCTACAAGTCACCCTGAACACACTGCATGAACCTTAGCAGCTTCCGTATTAGACATTAGAGGTCTATCCTGATAATTACAGTCTCTGCTGCTTTGCCTCCCAGTAAACTATGGCATTTAGAATTAAAAAACAGCAAATTAAACAGCAAAACCCTGGCCACTCACCAATTGTCTTCTGCCCATTTGCAGCCATTAGTATCCACCACATGTAAACTGTATGCATGTCGTGACTTTGAAGACTGGTTCTCAAAACTGCAACCATACATTATGAAGATTGAATGGATAAAAAACATCCCAAACGAGCCAAATACAAATGGTAGCATAACTGACAGTTCTATATGGTCCAAGAGAAGTTCTGAAAGTGACTGACCTCTGGTGAATAAGATCTCCGTGAATGACTACCAAAGATCCAGCTTTTACTTCAAGTGAAACAAAATCTTCCTGGTTATAGCATGGAGATGGCTTATCAAAATGAACCCCACTTTCATCTCTAAGGAATCTCCTCACAAGGCCATCTAAAGAAATAGAATATTTTGTATGTTACATGAAGGAGTTCAATGATTTAAAGGTAGCAAGACGAAGAGGAGTTGGGAGAAACAATACTTTTGTGGGACCCTGGTATAGACCATAGACAGCCATTTACAATTGTTGCGTCCTCTAAAGCTAGCCACAAGCCAGTGCATGTTGTTGGTTCAGTGTACAGAAAAGAGTTATCTTGGTGCGGCACCACTTCACCCCCAATACCGGGTTGCTGAAAACAGAGTTTTACATGTCACTCGTAGAAGGATGGATAATAGTAATTACAACTCCATTATGGTTTTTGTTTCTTTTCTGTTATTTGTTCAATTGCAAAGAGTGTGGTGACTCTACGTATATCCTCTACGATGTCATCATACTATTAGAGACAATTGAAAAAACATTTTCAAGGGACACGAGGATATGCACAGCTAAAGAGCATTTAGTAGTTCACTTCATCCTAGCAAGGCTTCAAATTTTTTAAACTGACAAGACGTGAACATGGTATGGATGCATCCTTGGATAACACGAGCAAAGTGATGCGACATGAGCAAACATATATTATTTCAAAAACTAATCTACTATTGAGTACATGATTCATCCAACTAATATAAAAATTAGATAGGACTGATGGGTTACTCACGTATGGGTTTTGGGATCCAGTGCAAACAACAATCATCAAAGCTCTACTGCTTCCTACGATTATTTAATTTTCTACACTGTTTTACTTAGCTCGTTTACGAACATATTTAACAGCTAATACACAAACCTAACGAGTTATATTGACACATGTGTCCTTGACCTCATAACAAATTTAACCATACCGTTTTCCCGGTAAACATATACCTCGTTTGTATGGAGGACCTAACACCCTGGGTAGCTTTTCTTTTAGATAATTTCATTGACCTTGTTAAATAAAAGAATCGAGATTCTTCTCGTACATTAAGTCCAGAATAATATCACTTTTCAACTGGGATACATTCTAGCCTTACTAAGACACCAACCTTCTAAAATGACACACGCCTATCTGACTGTGATCTTGAACAACCAAGGATTGGACATGATTTAGCTGAGGACGGTACAAAGGTATAGGGCAGAGAAACCCCATTACTAGATAAAACAATACCAGAATTTACCTTAAATATGTACATTGATTGAATGACTACTGGTCTCTGGTAACCCAAGGACCGCAACATGCTTGAGACTTTGTCTGAGCTAGAGAACTTATTAAATACAACATCTTTTTCATGAAGAGCTGCAATAACACAGGTACGAGAAATCTAAGAACAACCTTGTTGAGGTAGAGACTAAAAAGGTTACTCGAAAATGAAACAACTCTGTTGACAACAAGTAATCAACAGAACCATACCATGCCCAACTTTATTTATTGAGAGTTGCTTTGGCTGCTTTAGGTTTCTATCTTCATCAAATGCTTTCTCTGCCAAGACCATAAATATCAATAAAGCATCCTAAGCAAATACTTAAAACATAATTAGCTATGAAAGGAATTGAAAATTATGGACATAGAAGCATATATCATCTAAATAACGCCAAGAATGTCTCTCCATGGCGACAAAAATAACATCTTTACAGTTTTCAATCCTTTGAAAGCCAATACTAAACTGATAACTGCCTCCTCAGCTATAATTGAAAATCAAGAACCAAGAGAAAAGACTGATATGCAAACTCAAAGCCATTAATACATACATTCACTCGTTCTTTTGCAATTTTAATTGAACTTGTTAGTAAATACTACCATTTACAACAAATTTTAAACAGATAAATAATAAATTACAATCACAAACAAAGTATGAAGAAACATAATTTCATTGATAAAACAATATGGATATTTATCTCTTGATTCTTGTCTCCTAAGATTCCTCTATGATGAGGGCCGTTAATAGCATATTTTTCAAACTATGATGATAGGGAGAGTCTATCCACATCTCGATCTCTGTAAATATTCCCAAATATATTATACTTTATATAGGGATGAACTAGAGATTAGAGTAGAGTAGAATCCAAGAATACTAACTGAAATTGAATTCGTCTCTTATCGAGTCCCACAAAATTTTGATGTGTACAACTACTAATAAGTTAAAAAACAAAAGACAGTACAAAAAAACAAGAAGAAATTAAACACAAGCATACCTTCCCAGAAGAATGAAATCTTCTCAGCACTTTCAAAGAAGTGATCATTAGTCGTTTCTTGCTGAACCCAAATGCCATCAAACACACACAAAATCAAAAAAGATAAAAAAGGGAAACATGGGTTTATCTCAAAACCAAATAAACTAAGCTAATGAATTCAAAAATCAAACTACAGAGTATAAAAATTGAATCTTTACTTGATTCTTGGTAGAAAAAACAGAAGCATCTGAAGAACAATCAAACTCATCAAGCAACTGTTCCATTCTCTTCCTCATGGACTGGATCTCTTCTTGGCTTGCAAATGATTCTAACACCAAATACCCATTAGAATCAAAGAACTGAAGCTGCTCTGAACTGAGGTTTCCTTCAATAACCACCATGTTTGACCTTTTGAGCTTTGCTTGGTGCTGTAAAAGGGTTGCAGATTTTCTGTGTATTCTCTTTGATAATTTATAGAACTAATATGCAAATTATTTTAAAGTTTGGTACTAAAATGTAAACTCAGAAAATAGTTTATATTTGTTTGTGTTTAGGTGCATGTTCATGTTCTTACCCAAAAATCTCATGATCTTATCCTCCTACGTAATGGTGATGACAAAAATTAACGGTGGGAGTACTATAGATGCACAAATCTAAAGAGAGTCAATTTTTGGGAATTTTTCTTATAAATATTATTTGATAGAGTATATAAGAATAAGGCTTAATAAGATGTATTAATAATGCTGATATTAGTTATATTTTGATTATCTTTTTATATAGGGTTTGAGTTAGCATATAAAAAAATATTGTGTTTTAGTGAGTTTAAGGGTTGAGTTGGCAAAGTCGTGAGTATAAGGATCCAACTGACAAACGCAACCAAGTATAAGGGTCTCTCAGGTCATTTCGTCTTAAAGTTAACATGCATTATATCTTTTTAAAATTATTTGTTCACAAATACACACTTTATAAATACAATGAAAAGGATGTGGATTTTTTTTTTAGGAATATATATTTATGCATGCAATAAAATTCATTACATTGCTAATATTATGTATTACTTAGTAATAAACATATCAATACGTGTATATCATTTGATAAAGTGTATAAAAATAATGATAAATAAAGTATATCAGTGGTGGAATCAATTTTTTTATGAAAGGTGTGCAAAAATAAGTATGTGTTGATATTTAATAAATTTTGATTTACATACCCTTGATAAAGGGTATTCACTTGCACACCCTTGATTAGTTGTAGTTCCGCCTCTGAAGTATATATCATTTTGTAGAATGTATATGAATAATGCTAAATATATAAAGTGTATTACAGTATTAGTAATGCAAGCATAACTAATGTTTGTATTAGTTATTGAGAGCATATTTTTTATACGTTACTTGATTTGATATATTAAAAATAACATGCATTTCATAATTTCTAAAGAAAATAATTTTTTTACAAAAATATCTTCTTCTATAAATATGGTAGAAAAATATAGAAAACGTTTTTGGGGACAATTGAGTCTTTAATCATGTTAATGCATGCATTAAAAATCGTTGCATTACTAATACCATAAATTTTGATTTGGTGTGTTAAAATAATACGCATTTGCATAATTTTTTTAAATATTTGTTTACAAATTACCCTCCACAAATATGATGGAAAGGTTGTGAAAAAAAAATTCAAGGACAATTGTGTCTTTAATCAAACTAATGCATACATTAAAGTTATTGTATTATTAATACATAAAAATTCATGATATTAGTAATACATATCTCAATAAACAATAGAGTGTATTAGTAATGCAAGCATTAGTTATACATAGATCGAAAAAATATACCAAATAAAATACTAGTAATACATAAAATTATGGGAAATTTTCGCAAATAGCTACTATAATAAACTTAATTATGCTCCATAGCTATAGTTTGCATATTTACGAGTTGTAGCTACAGTTTAAGTTGTCTCGTTTGTATAATTAGCAAGTTTGTATAATTCGTAGGTTTATATAATCCGCAGGTGAGTTTGTATAATTCGCGGGTACGTTTGTGTAACTGAGCTATTTTTGTATAAACTCGAAATAACAAATTTATCTAAACATAAACATCTGAACTTTAAACAGTACAAAATATATTATACAAAAGTTATACAAATTATATTATACAAATTCTGAATTATACAAACATGCAAATTATACAAACTAAAAAATTGATCCGCGTAATTATAACTAAAAGTAGGTCGCGAATTGTAATTAAGACAAACTATAGTTATGTTAACTAATTAACTAGTATATATATGCTTATCCACGTAATTTCCCCTAAAATTAATGCATGTATCATTCTCTTCAATACACTCTATCAAAAAATATATCAAAAATACTATTAATAAACAAAATTAATATGTAATTTTTTTTACTAATACACTTTACCGATAGACAGTGGAGTTGGTCTAATATGGTAGCCCCAAGTCCACTATTCCAGCATGCCCCACTAGCCCATAATCAGAGCACGTGCATCCATCTTTTTTTTATCAGGTCACGTGCGCACCTTCTTCTCATAACGTTTTTTCTATTTTGTTAAACAATTTTTAACACCTTGCCCTCTTCGCTTCTTCTTCAACTCTCTCTATACCATCCCTCCCTCCCTCCCTCTCTCTACCCGGAGCATCAAATCTTGAAATCCATTGAAGAGAGAGGAACAAAGGGTCGGAGGAACAACCAAAAAAAATCTCTTTTGAAAATTCAGTAAAATTGGGTTTTTTGGGCAGTGAATCTCGAAAAACCCCCTTAGATCAATCAATTCTGTGAAATTTGAGCTTTTTTTTGTTGTTTTTGGTGTGCAATATGATGTGAAGCAGTAAAAGAGTGAAACAGAGAGCTATGCACGCTTATAATAGACTACCGAGTAGTGGACACAGTAGCCCATCAACGCCGTCATCACCACGTTCACGGTCGCCTCGTTTACGTAGCAGTAGTAATAGTGGTGGTGGTGGTGGTGGAGGTGGTGGTGGACGGGTTAAACCCGGTGCTCGTTTTAATCCGGGTCAACAGCCACCGAGAACCCTAGCACATCGTATAACTGGGGCTATTCTATCTGTTCTGGTTCGTCGTCAGGGGATTTTCCTATTTGCTCCTTTGCTTTATATTGCTGGGATATTGTTTTATATGGGGACAGTATCGTTTGATGTTGTTCCTATTATCAGGCACCGTCCTGCTCCTGGGTCTGTTTACCGGAGCCCTCAACTCTATGATAAGCTTCGACCTGAAATGGACTCTGATAATTCCACTGCTGATGCGGTTAGATTATTTACTTTGCCTTCTATGGTTTGGGTGAAACTGACAAACAAAGTCTTTTCTTTTGTCTTACTGACTTTTGGGATTTTGGGGATCACTGAGTTAGTTCCATTGCAAATTTTATTCAATTAGTATTGTTCCAGTTTGAGATGTTTTGTTTAGTCCAGATCTGTATCCTGAGTGATTTGGTTCTGCTCTGTTGTATATCAATGCCATTGATCATGGTTGTTTTACTGTTTCCCTATGGATTTTTTTTTCCTTTTCCTTATGTCCTCATCTTTGTTACATCATTGGTTACTTCCGGTGCTTGCTGAGCAGTACATCTGAGTATTCTGTAGAAAGTGTATATGATAGCTGCTAGTTGGGGTGCTATGTAATTGGATGGGATCTTTTAATTGTTAACTTGTTATCTTACTGAAAGAGGTTGAAGTGTCATTTTCCTTGTCCGAAGATTCAAAAGATTGATGTATGAGGTGCATATAGCAAAAAGTAGGGTAATCAGTGATACATATGGAAAACAAGGACTCTGACATGTTGCATGAATTTATAATGAAAAAATTGTGTTGTTGCATGAGAAGTTAGAATCCTGGCACTTGGATGGAGGTGTTAACCTGGTTTCAAATGTCACGAGCTCTTGGGGATAGGAGAAAAGTAGAAATGCTGCTAGGGGTTGAGACTCTAGCGAATATGCACAATGATTTATTTGAACTCAGTTAGTGTTCCCAATTCCAATTTCCACCTACAGTGGTTGAGTGAAGGTCCTCTTAACAGTGCGTCTGTGATACATGTTTATAAATGTTAAGATAATATATATGACTGTTGAGTTCTCCTTAAAAACTTTTTAATTGTTCAAGACCCCTTCTCTGCTTCCAGTGTGACGTCAAAACATTACTGAGAATTGTGAGAATCAAGTAAGCAGTCATTTGACCTTGAATAGTCTGAAGGGCATAAGTTTGTTTGTGATCATTTGAGGCAATCAGAAATCCCACTGAAGTCTGCAAAAACCCAAGTGATTAGTGTTGTTGCTGTCGAGTCCCTATGTTTTGAGAAACATCGAGTTTTCTGTAATCGTGAAATATTTGATGATAAATTTAGGTTCTTATAAAGGATTTTTTAGGCCAAATATGTTGTATGTTTGGAGTATTGGCTGATCAAGAACTTGCACGTCGGAGTATTGGCGAGTCCCTATGTTTTGAGAAACATTGAGTTTTCTATTTAATCATGAAATATTTGATGATAAATTTAGGTTCTTATAAAGGAGTTTTTAGGCCAAATTTGTTGCATGTGTCGGAGTATTGGCTGATCAAGAACTTGCACGTCCAGAAGATAAAAGTAGCGGAAATGAGAATGTTGAGATGAATGTGTGGCCATAATAGGAAAGATAGAATTAGAAGCACGGATATTCGGGATTAGATGGGGGTGCCCTCCTTGGAGAATAAGATGAGGGAAACAAGATAGAAATAGTTCATGCATATAAAAGATGCACAAATGCCCAGTACGGAGGTGTCAGAGGTTTGCTATGGTGGGTCTGTGGAGAGGTAGAGGTAAATCAAAGAAGTATTAGGGAGAGGTGATTATCGAGAACATGCTCCTAGATAGGAATATATGAAGGTCAAGGATTATGGTAGAAGGTTAGTAGGTGGTCGTGGTCTGTCTAGTTTTCCTAATTAGTATAACCATTATTTTTCTCCTATTTTCTTATTTTTTGATTTTATTAGTACCGGTTGTTTCCTTTGCTTCAGTTATTATATTATTTGTTATTACTACTGTTCCTTTTTCCATTATTTTCAACGTGACTTCTTCTACTATATTTCTTTTTATACCTAGTTTGGTATGCTTTACTTGGGTGGGGTCTATTGGAAACAACCTCTCTACCTTCACAAGGTAGGGGTAAGACTGCGTACACACCACCCTCTCAGACCCCCCTTGGGTATATTGTTGTTGTTGTTGTTGTTAAATTTCAGTGGGTGTATTGTTGTTGTTGTTGTTAAATTTAGGTTCTTGTTGCCCCCTTGAATTTTTCCGATTTCTTTGTGTCAATAAGTGTGTTACTTTGTAACTTGATCTTGTTTTATGATTACTGATATTTTAGTTCAAATTCTCCTAAAGATGGTGATCTTCTAAAATCTTACTAAGTAGAGGTGCAAATTTCCTGTAGATATCAACAATTTGGAAAAACTCCTATAGAGGTGGTGAATGGAGACCATGCATTAACAAATCCTCAGGAGGTACAAAATTTGGAGAATCAAACTTATCTTTTATCCTTGTTAGTATGCTATATACTGCCTCTCTTTCTCTCTCTTAATTATTAGTCATATAGTAAGTGCAACTCTCTGGTTGCGTTCAGGTTATATTGGAGGTTTCCCAATGCATTAACTTATAGTAATTAGAATTTCAAGATAACTAATGCAGTTATATGCTTGAAAGTTCATGTTCATTATACGTGTTTAGGTTTATAGTACAAAATATTCTTCTCTAATTAGTTTAGAAACTAAGAAACTCCGTATTCAGTTAAGTTTTCTTATTTAAATGAATTATCTTTTTATCATATAGTCTAAATTTTTCTTGTTTCCAATGGACTTGTATCTTATATAAGCACCCTCTTGTTTCATGACCAGTCCAGCAAACTTTTCCCTCTTGATATCTCTTTTCATATGGTACCACAACTCTATGGTTTTGATAAAGACCTAAGCAACTTCTCTTTATTAGTTGGCAGCATTATTTTTTTTGAGGCAATATTAGTTGGCAGCATTACAACATTTGTCTGGTCAAAGCTTTTACTTTCTCTTTTCATAATTTTTTTGAGCTTGTCTCTTTCCGGTGAACGTTCGAGTGGCACCACCCTTTTTAAAAATATGGTGAATGATTGTATTAATGTCGGGGGAATCCTAGTATCAACAAGTACACCAAAATATGACTCTACAAAAGTCACCCACTCATCTATACAAATAAGAACCTCATGGGTGGACCAAAAAGGAACTAGAGGTCTCGCTTTCGTGTGGATACATAAGAAATTAAATAGGGTAGTCATCCTTTAGAACTTTTGTATTTGCATATCTTATCAAAAGCCAAACCCCTAATTTTAATCTCATGTTTCAAACCCTAATGTACGTCCAAGATAGGATTTATATTAACCCATGAGGAGTTCAATTCAAAATCATGAAATTGGGATCAGATTCTTGTATATACTTCCATTTCCTTAAGCCCTTAAAGCGAGAGGCTAGTGCCTTTCACATCACTGGATTATATCTTACCTTAATCATGAGAAACTGTTGGAATTAGGGCTAGGTTTCTTCAGTTCTCCTCAATGATTGTTGTCAATTGCTATAGCTCGTTTTTTCAGTGCTCTAATATGAGTAAGAGCTCAACTTTTGTACCCAAAGTGTAAATGTAAAACATAGTGAAAGGACCTCAACGCCATTAAATGTTTTCTTCTTTTCAAAGCTCATTGTGACCATGGTGACTGGTTCTCAGTTTCAACATTCTTGAATCTGAAGCTGCATAGACACTACAACTACGATGGGTACCGATCTGTTCCATCAAGGTTTGGGACGTGACAAACAATTTTGTGTATAATTTATTAAGATTCAAAATCCTATATTGTTAGATTGGCGATTTTGAGGTACTTGGTCTACAGACAACAACAACATCAACAACATACCCAATGAAATCCCACAAGTGAGGTCTGGGGAGGGTAGAATGTACGCAAACATTACCACTACCCCATGGAGGTAGAGAGACTGTTTCCGAAAGACCCTCGGCTCAAATATAGCTATTCCAGATATAAAGAAGAAATATAACACGTCACAAGAAAACAATGCAAAGTCTACCCAATGGAGCAACAACAACAGAAAAATAGTGCAGCAATCGAAACACAATAAACAACATACTAGATAGATTATTGAAAACAATAATAAATACTGATGGAGTGATGGATATCAAAACAGGAACTACAGTAATACGCTATTGCTCTACAGAGTTTGGAAATAATATGCAACGATATTCTGTTTCTTTCTCTTTTTTTTCTTTTTAATTTAGACGAGGTTTGGTGATCAATGAACTAAGATTGTCTCACATATCTTCAGAAATTCCTGAATCAAATGGTTACCTTTATATTGAGGCAAATGGTGGTCTGAATCAGCAAAGGACATCGGTATGCCCTTCAGTTCCAAAGATAATTGTTATTGAAATGCTGAAGTTTTGTTTGGATGACGATGATAGTTTAAGATAACTAATGTTGCTTTTGTGCGTCCAGATATGCAATGCTGTTGCTGTGGCAGGTTTTCTTAATGCGACCCTTGTCATCCCACACTTCCATTTTCATAGCATTTGGAGGGATCCAAGGTTGGCTGCTGTTTCATCTTCTTTGTTTGTTTGAGTAATTCAGTACCTTCCTTAGCGGGAGAGTTATATACTGTATACTCAGAAATTTGGTAGAAGCATAAATAGTTTTTAGTTGTTGCTATCATTACCTAGACTACTTTTTTCTAATGAAAAGCTCTTGAGATGCTTTACCTGCTCTTATAGCATTAAATTGGCTTCTCTTTAATAGAAATGTGTACTACCTCTTTTTTTCCGGTAAAGTAATCAAATCATATTAGAAAAGCAATAAGAAGATGCAAATGTTACAAGAGAGCAAAAGAAGCTGCTTCAAACAAAACATGAAGCAAACTTACCTGTAAAACAGCCACAAAAAAATTCCCTGAATATTCTACTACAGTAAAGACAGAGAGCTAACAAAATCCAAAAAGTTATCCACACTGTTTACAGGGGAGAGAAAGTGCCAGCTGAATAAACATTCCAAACATCTAGCCTTGAGGGTGCTAATAGGAGTCGAGATTCCATCAAATCATAATTGAATATATCACAAATGACCACAATAAGACATTAGTAGCCCTAGAATTTGAACAGATTCTGTGGTTTGGTGAATCTGTACCTTAGGTTCATGGTCATTTCCTTTTGAGATATTTATGAAGCAAACTAAAATCTGAATTACTTCATGCAACCTGGTACCATTCTTGTCAATCTGGTGGTGGATTGTGGTGAAATTATTTAAGGTATAGTGGGTGTTCATTTTAATCATGGCTGTTCTGTTGATCAATCTTGTTTAATATCCATCTCTACACCTTCCTTTCATTTCAAATCATAAAAATGCTCGGCATTTGTTCTCTGCAGCAAGTTCGGAGAGATTTATGATGAAGATTTTTTTGTTAAAACCCTAGCCAATGATGTGCGAGTGGTGAACAAGATTCCTGATTATATTATGCAAAGGTTCGATTACAATATGAGCAATGTTTACAACTTCAAGATCAAAGCTTGGTCCTCCATCAGTTACTACAGGGATACAGTTCATCCAAAGCTGCTTGAAGAAAAGTGAGTGTTTGGACATTTCTATTTTTTTTTTGTCACCACTATTGGCTCTTGGGCCGAATTGCCTTTAGTTAGAATATTAGTGTCATATATATATATAAAACTAGAAGTGCTTACTTTCTAAAACATGTACTGATGTTGAAGAGTTAAGATGTTTGATCAAGTTTTTGGAAAAAAATAAGTGCTTTTGTGAGTATCCGAAGTGTTTGCTATGGAGATGAAGTTGAAAAAAATTAGTTTCTGACCTAAGCAAAAGAAGTTCTAATTTTTTCTTGGGTTAAAACACAATTTGCAAATTATTTTCTCCAAACTTGCTAAACAACACAGTCAAAACATTAAACTCATGTATTGTTGACAGCACATCTATGATTGAAATATAATAAACCCGCCTCTCTATTTTGCGATTCTCTTACATTTAATTAAATAAAATTGAAGAACTAAATAAAATTTCTCACAATAAATTCATATATCATTGGAAAGTACTAGTTGTAAAAGGAATCTTTACATGCTCCTTTCGTTGTTTGACAATGAAAAGCATTTTTGTCCGGAAAGATTGGCAAAACACAAACTGCTTCTTTAATAGTGAAAATTCTTCTCAAATTATTTCACCAAACACAAGCTGCTACTATTCAAAAATACTTTCTCTGAAACCTGATCGGGCAAAAAGTCACTTTTAAAGATAAGCAGACTTCGGATTTTTAGAGCTCTCATGTAAATATGGTTTCAGTAGTACCTAAGTATTGTTTTGGTTCTTTGTTTATGTATACAGTTATCAATTTCGAAAAAAAAAAAACGAACATTGAAAGCTTGGCTAACAAGCTCTAGAATTGTGAATGCCTAGACTTCCAATAGCTAAGTCTGTTATCGTGTTTCATTCTCCAAAAAAAAAGAGTCTATTACCATGTTTGGTCAATTGGATATATTCCTTGCCAGTTCTTTGATGCTTAATTGGTAGGTTCGTTTCTTCATATTTGAAGCATTTTGTTTTGTTATTTATGGCACAGTTTTGCTAAGTGTGTCTAATCATTCACCAGGCTCATCAGAATATCCCCATTTGCAAACCGTTTATCATTTGATGCTCCTCCAGCAGTTCAGCGGCTTAGGTGCCTGGCAAATTATGAAGCCCTTAGATTTTCAAATCCCATTTTGAGTTTGGGGGAAACATTGGTGTCAAGAATGAAAGAACGGAGTGCCAACAATAGTGGAAAGTATATTTCTGTGCATCTCCGCTATGAGGAGGTTAGTTTCATGTGTGTAAACTGATTTTGTATGTGCTCCATAGCTTAGTTTTCCAAGGGTATTGAGCCTTGATCATTTTCTCTTGCAGGATATGGTGGCTTTCTCTTGTTGCATGTATGATGGTGGTGAAGAAGAAAAAAGGGACATGGATGCTGCAAGAGAGAGAGGATGGAAGGGAAAATTTACAAAACCTGGTCGTGTGATTCGTCCTGGAGCTATCAGGATTAATGGCAAGTGTCCCTTGACTCCTTTAGAGGTAATATATTGTCATTTTTATTCCATTTCAAGAGACTTGACTTAATGCTAATGAGAAAAATATGAGAGCTCTTGAACGGGGTGAACAAAATTTTATAAATTTGCAAAATAGTCTTTTGTTTCTAGTTTCCTTTTGGTGTACCCATGAGATCCCTATTTATATAGAAGATTGGCCAATGAGATCCCTATTTGTTTAGAAGATTGGGTTTCTTTCATTAATAACCATAGTTTGATGTAGGTTCTCATTTCTAAGTATTCGGCTTGTATAGGGTTTCCCCCTTATTGTTAATAAAATTATTTACCCTAAAAAAAATTCCTTGCTAATTTTCTGCACACTTTTTATCAGGTTGGTTTGATGTTAAGAGGCATGGGATTTGACAAGGTTACATCCATCTATTTAGCATCTGGAAAAATATACGACTCTGAGCGACATATGAAACCACTATTAGAAATGTTTCCTCTTTTACAAACTAAAGAAATGCTGGCATCCCCAGAAGAATTAGGCCCATTTCAGGTTTAAATTGTTCGATTTTCCTTCCAGGCATTTTAGTTCCCCCTTCTCACCCCTCCTCTTTGGCTACTGTCTGACTCAAGTTATTGCTTATAGAATTACTCTTCCAGGATGGCTGCCATAGACTATACTGTTTGCCTTCATAGTGAAGTATTCGTGACAACTCAGGGAGGCAATTTCCCCCACTTTCTGTTGGGGCATAGAAGATACTTATATGGCGGGCACTCCAGGACCATCAGGCCGGACAAGAGGAAGTTAGCTTTGTTATATGATAATCCTAATATCGGGTAAGCTTTTGGTTAACTTTCTGCCATCTATTTTTCTGTTTATGTGAGACCTTTCTAGTGTGCCTGTATATAAACTGAAAGAAGCCCCCCCTATCAAAAAAAAAAAGAGGACAAAGAAACTGAAAGAAGCAGTTATGGGGATCGAAAACCCCTTTGGTAAGTCTATGCAGTCTTGTATGTTGGCTTTGCATTGCTTTTGACTGGTGTTCTGTTTCCATGTGCTCATCTTCCAGGTGGAAGAGCTTCAAGCGGCAAATGCTTAGTATACGAGCACATAGTGATTCAAAAGGAATTGAGATTAAAAGACCAAATGACTCAATATATTCATTCCCTTGCCCAGATTGCATGTGTCGGAGTAACAGGACTGAGGATTCTAGATCCTCCTCAGTAACGTGACCTATGTGCCTGTCAATAGGTGGTGTTCTTATTCTCGTAGTACGCAAGAACTTCCGCTGGTATCCTGTGTGCATGTCAGCAGGTGCTGTTCTTGCTCTTGTAGTACATATGAACTTCAGCTGCTAACTGTGTGTGATTCTTTCATTTTTTTTTACTTCCACTATGGAGAGGGGCTTACTGGATCTTGGAGCTGCTTCTGGGATTTGTGTGACTGATCAATTTGATCATCTCCCGGGCACAAGTTTGAGGGTACACTTTTGTACTTGATGGTGCGAGGAAGAATGGGGAAGTCATTTCCATCGGTGATGTAACCCCCCCGATCATTGATTTCCATAGCAGATTCATATTCTTCCAGCTGCTGTATCTAACAAGCCGTGAGTTGACACGAGACATATTTGCACATTAGTTTCATGAGAGAGGATTTTGCACATAAGTGAAGTAGGAATCCTAGATTATAGGAACAGGATGAGAACAGTGTAGGGTTATCAGGGTTCCAAAGTCTTAACTTTGGATATCCTTTCTTGCCAATGTTAGATGATCTCTCCATTGTTGATATTTATTTGTCTCAGTTTCACCAGATTTATCATCTCATTTCAGAGCTCACTACAAATGTGTGGGATTTTCCTTGATTAATTGTGGGCGTAATACATAAATATGCCCTTTAATTTGGCCTCAGTTCACATTTATGTCCTCCAACTTTGGTGCGCATAAGTAGATACTTAAACTTGTATAAAATTGAATAAATAGACACGCGCGTCCTACATGACAATTTGTATCCTACGTGGTGTCTTAAGTGTATTATGCTATGTAGGATCTCTTTGTTCAACTTATACAAGTTTAAGTGTGTGTTTGTTTGTGCACACCTAAAATTGAAGGAAATAAATGTGAAATAAGGCTAAGTTAAAAGGATACATTTATGTATTATGCACATATCAAAAGTCATCTTTAGCTTGTGACGAACTCTGAAAGGCGACGATTCACATTTGAAAACAGTGAGTATCATTGTATAGATTGCCACCAATGGATCTATAAAATTTAAGTTAAAACAAAGTTGGTCACACAAATTTCGGAAAATTTATGGACTAATACTCATGAAAAATTAAAATAATTCTGGATTCCTATTTTGTGATTTACACCGTTCAAAAAGCGACGCCTGCCTTTCAAAAATAATGAATGTCATTTAATAGGTTATCAGTTGTCACAAATGGACCAAAAAAGTTCAAGCTCAAACAAGGTCGGTCACACATATTTCGAAAAATTCAAGGAATAGTATATACAAAAAATCAAAATGATCCCAAATTTCTGTTTTGAGATAAACTCCAAAAAAGTGACTTCATATTTCGTAAAGTTTGAGCCAACAACGATTTGGGCATGGATATAAATGAAAAAATTACATAAATACACATCTTATTTTACTATAATCTCTAAAATTTCCTACAATTTTAAAAAAAAATTACAAAAATCTCCTCTTGAATACATCCCTATTCACTCTCGAATACATCCTTTCCCTCTGGAATACATCTCCCTATCCCTTCTCAGATACATTCCTCCCATTAAGTAATGTATCATTCGTAATCTGTGAGCTATGTATCATTCGTAATCTGTGAGCTATGTATCATTCGTAATCTGTGAGCTATGTATTCACAGGTTTCTTGAGGACCTGATGTATCCGAGATCCTATAAATTTAAGGTATTTTTATAATTTGAGAAAAAATAGGGATAGAATGTAATTAACTCTTAATACTATGAGATTTATGTAATTTTTACGATATAAATTGTTCATGGGCTAATTAGAAAACTTGCTATGGAAATAAACTTGCCCAAAATGTAACGAAAAAATGGCATAGCATGACAACCCTTGCTTATCTTGTGGTCCTTCAAAGTCAAAATTAACTTATGAGGCAAAACTCGATAAATTTAAAGTTCTATTCATAAAGCAAGTAATGTCAAAAATTGAAAACCGTTCATCTCTACGTTCATTTTTGTAAAATACACATCAAAAACATGAGTTGACCAACCTTTGGGGAGGGATTAAATAGTGACCATTCAGCTTATTATGACCTGTCTAAATTCGATCGGATCTTGTATTTTGTCCTAAGCATTCTTTCTATCCCATGCTTTTATAAAGGATAAATCAAATTAATGGATACCACACAATTAATTGCAATGCCTCGTTCCTTTTTAATTTTTCAAGTAGTAAATTGATATTAACATGAGTTTTGAGAGCATATTTACATCTAAATATCGAAATTCAAACTATAGTACCGTAAATAAAGAATTTTGTGTCAATTATTTAATGATAATAATTATGATAACAATAATAAATAAATATAATTATTTATAACCAACACTCTATATAAATATTGTTAAAAACTTTAGCGATTCTAAAAGTAACGTACAAGTTTTACATTGTTTAAAAGTACCTAAAGATTTGTTTCTATATAGTTCAATTTGGTCAAATGTGGATTGGAACATTTTTGTTATGGGCTATGGCAGTGCCGTGGTGGATCAGAACATTAGTAATTGTCACTATATAATGAATTACTTTTTATAATTTTCACTATAACAAGTTATTTATCATTTATTTTAAGTTACGATAAAGAACTAAGTTAAGAGATAAGTATTAGTATATGATAAAAAAAAAAGAAGAGATAAGTATTATACAAGTTACATTAAAAAATCATGCATGCATCTCTTAAAGCATTGACGTGAGACTCTAAATAAATATCAAGAGTACAACTTTGATATTGAATCGTAAGGCTAACTTAACCTTAGAGCTAGCTGAGGAGGTGAGAATTCTGTTAGTTAGAAGAAACTATCCACCACTTAAAACACTAATATGAAATTCTTCACAATTATAAATTGATGTGTGATCGATTAAAATTACTTGTTATTATTCTCTTTTAAATGATCTAATCATGTACATTATCTTACACTATCTATACATAGAGACTAAACTCATATAAAAATCAAAGAACTTAAGTTCTTTTACATTGATAGTGTAATGAATTTCTTACAAAATCAATGTTGTGTAATAAAATTTCCACATAATCAATTAATGTACGTAATTTAGTTTGTTACAATAGATTACTTATGTAGATGTTTATTAATTCTAGGTTATGAACAATGCTAGTATTGAATAGAGTTGTCTACAATTATCTTTTTAATTAAGTGATCTGATTGTAGAAATATTTATACATCGTCTACATAAAATTTAATTTAATTTTAAACTCGAAAATAATGAAATTTCATTCCATGTTAAAGCATCACAAAAAAAAAGATGTGAAAGAATTAAAGTTGTCTATAGGCCTAAATGGTCCTGCTGCAGGTATGTGTTGCTATTGTCTACTCTTCCTTGTGTTCACATACAATTCCTTAAATTGTCTAATTTCTTTCGGTGAGAAATTACACTATAGATATAAAGTTAATTCAGTTATTTTTATATAAATATTAAGTTCTGAATCCCACTTTAGTTTCGTGGCCGAAGGGTTTAGTGTATAGCCCATTGTGGATTTGATTGTTTCTACGGACCTTCTTTTTACCTTTTTGAATTTACTTGCTAAAAAAGTTTTGACTTCGCATTTGCCTATACATAAGGTTACAAATTGTATATATATGTATAACTTATATTTTCCCCTTTGTACATAATTCAAAGTATACAATAAAATTGTATACTTTATAGATTGTACGCTCTAAAATTAAGATATAACCTTTTGACAGATTAACACGAAATATAATAGGTGTTTGACCATATATTTCAAAAAAAAATTATTTTATTTAAAATTATTAATTTAATGTAAATATTCGATGCAAGTAATTTTTTTTATTTTTTTTTATCAATTATACAATATCAGTGTGAACTGAAACTCAATTGTAAGAATTATGGGAGAGGTATGGAGATTGGAGAGCATATATAATGTCTATTAATGAACAATTAATTCATGAGAAAAGTACAAGTCTGAAATCGACAGTGGCCAATAATTCAATTAATCAAGACTTAAAAAAAATATAATATATCACACATTGCATTCATATGAACCGTTTTATTTTATTTAATGAACCTTATATAATAATGAACTCAATAATTACTTCCTTAATTTTAAATTATCTGTTTGTTACACGTCTCTTGCAAAATATTAGTAGTTAGAAGGTTTTTCTTCACTATTTCACCCTTATTTATATTTTTTTAAAGATATTATAATTTATTTAACCAAATTTTTAGAAGATCAAAAGTGTTTTTTATTTTAAAAATAAGGTACTTAATCGAGTTTTTGATAGAAATAAGTGTGTTTTGAGAGTAGCAGAAACTATTTTTCATAAAGCTTAAAACGTGATTTTTTTTCTTAAAATAATTTTCTAAAAACACTTTTGAGAAAAATATATACACGTAGAAATTACACTTTAAGTTTGACCAAGCACTAATTGTTGCTCTAAAATGCCTTTTAAATTTATCAGTCAAACACAAACTACTTCTCACAAAAAGTATTTTTCTGAAAACACTATTGAAAAAAGCACTTTTCAAAATAAAATAATTTTAAAAGTTTGATCAAACAACCTGATAATCTCTTCAGTAAATATTTATTCTATTAAGATATTTATAATCTTCAAAAACAACTACTAGTAAAAAAAAATTATCTTAAACTTTTAAAATAATTATTTTTAAAAATCACGGAAAATAATTTAAACCAGAGTGTGTTCTAGTATCTTAATACAAATAACCTACTTTATTGACAACTTTCTATCTTCCAAGATTTCAGAAAAGGTTCTCTAAAAGGAATAAAATTAAAAATGTTTCCTTAAAATCAGCCCAAATCAACATATTAAAATAACATTATTATTATTATTATTATTATACTAAATATACTTTGGAATATACCAAAAATCAATAATTGGTATCTTATCAATTGTGTCAACATCATAAACACTAATAAAGGATACAAAATCCAAATCATATTATTATATCAAGCTCCTCAATTTCACACTTTAAAAAGTTGACTGTTCACATCTTTCATTTATTATTTTTTCCCTATAAATAAAACCCCCAAATCACTTTATCAAATCACTACCAATACAAAAAATATTATATTTTTTTATAAGCAAAAAAAAATAAAATGGCTTCAAATTCAACCTTTTCTCTGTTCTTGATTTTCTTGATTATTACACAATGTTTATCAGTCCTCAATGCTGCTACAGATTTTGACTTTTTCTACTTTGTTCAACAGGTACCCATCTAATTTGTTTAGTTGATTAACTTTTTTTTCTTTTAATTTTACGAGCAGAGTCTGAAGAGGTTAGTATGTATGCAGACTATATCCCTTTTCTTGTGGGGGTCGAGAGACTGTTTCGGATATAATTTTTTTTACTTTTTTTTTATTTTTATGTAGTGGCCAGGATCATACTGTGACACTAAACAAAGTTGTTGTTACCCTACAACTGGAAAACCAGCAGCAGATTTTGGAATTCATGGACTTTGGCCTAATAATAATGATGGTACTTATCCATCAAATTGTGATCCAAACAGTCCTTATGACCAATCTCAGGTATTCAATATTCTAGAAACATATTCTTATTCTAATTGATTTTATCAAGAGTCGAATTTAAGATTTAAATTTGTGAGGTTAGTGATTAGGTTTTTAGTACTAAACTCGTTATGTTTTTGAATTACGGGTTTAGAGTTTAAATTTTTGTTAAAAATTTAGCTTTTTTTCCACTACTATTTTCCTATTATTCGTGTTTAAAGTAGAAGATTCAATAGAACTCATAGAATTCTGGGGTGGATCCTAAAGGAAGGCAAGGGATTTAAAGTACAAGGTTCACAAGTACAACAAAAATGATTTTTTTTGTTGTTATATATGAATTGTTGAATCTCGTTGGCATAAGCAAAGATTCTAGTGGTTCAATTGAGTCTCCTTCGCCAAAAAATTAGACGGCATATATATGACAAAAATGAATTCTCTTAGCTATATATGAATTGTTGGATTCCCTTGATATAAGAAAAGACTATAGTATAGTTATAATCGAGGTTCAAATTTTTCTTTTGATCATAAGTTCAACTCATAGGTCTGACAATTCAATATTTTTTTGAATTTCCTTCTATGAATTTCTAATTTCGTCACTACTCTGTATTCACAAATTCTTGAATTGAATCTACAGGTTTCTGACTTAATCAGTAGAATGCAACAAAATTGGCCAACACTAGCATGTCCAAGTGGTTCTGGTTCAACATTTTGGTCACATGAATGGGAAAAACATGGCACTTGTGCTGAATCTGTTTTCACAAACCAACATGCTTATTTCAAGAAGACTCTTGATCTCAAGAATCAAGTTGATCTTTTGTCAATTCTTCAAGGTGCTGACATTCACCCTGACGGCGGATCTTATGACTTGGTCAACATTAGAAATGCAATTAAAAGCGCAATTGGATACACTCCTTGGATCCAATGTAATGTAGACCAATCGGGTAACAGTCAGTTATACCAGATTTACATTTGTATCGATAGCTCGGGTTTAAATCTCATCGAGTGCCCTATTTTCCCTAGAGGGAAATGTGGCACAAGCATTGAGTTCCCAACATTTTAAACTAGTATTTGTTCTTTAGCCTTATTTCATATGCCTAAATTTGTTGTTTTTTCCTTTGTACTATTTAGTAATATAATACATGTTCTAATCATTGGAAAAAGGTTATCCCTTGTTGGGGCAATAACATACTGAAAATTGTCGTTTGTTCTTAGTACTCAACACTAAAATATATTATTATTGAATTTTAAGTATATTTTGTTTAAATGGGACAACACAGGAAAGCTCTGTTATGCACTAACGACGGCCCCTTCTCTTTACCTTTCCCGTGCCCTACCTCATTCCTTTGCTAAGGTGATAAATTTTCTTTATCATGGAAATTAAATTGTATGAATAAGACATATAATAACTTTTGAGGTTAAATTAAGTTGATTAATTCCGTTATAACTAGTAAAGTGACATTCTTTTATTCGTGGCAACTAGAACAAGAACAATGGTGCCGTGTACGTTGTTGTCATTAGTCATTACCTTTGAAACGTTATATAGTAAATAATGTAACTGAAAAACAATATGGGAAAGTATGTTTGGACAAATTATTTGACTGGACACGTGGTAAATGAAGAGAGGATTCAGTCAAACGAGAAGTCAATTAATGTCAATCAGATCAAAAACTTGTTTGACTTTCAAAAATTAGCTCTCAAAAACCTGCTTTATTCGCACTGGACATTAGAGGTCCGGAGTGATCTGTCTATATAGACTTGGAGGTGTGCCTCCGATAGATGATAATGCAAATAACAACTAAATTTTGAGATATTCATAATTTCATTTTGTAACCATAATTTCAGCCATGTAACGTCTGAAATAGATAAGAATAACGAAAACAGTTATTACACCTAGCTTATCCTAAATTCCCCCGACTCCCCTTCATTGTGGACATTTGAATACACCTTATTACACATTTTATACATATTTTATTGTTCAATTGTTAATAAGTTTTTTGCGATTTTGATCGAAAAGCTTAATAAGAATCTTTATCATTTCCTCCAAATTCTTATATATTAAAAGGATTAACTGATTTTGAATTGATTATGTTGTTTGTGACCTCATAATATAATAAATGAACTTTAGGTTATAAGGACTTCTCTTGCTCGTTTTGGAAAACGATTTGTTTCTCTTTTCCTTTTTAATTCTTTCTAATAAATTTCCCAAACTAAATATAAACACTTTTTTTTGTTTTTTGTCGGTGTTCGATATCCGTATTAAAATTCGACTACTTTGAATTAGCACTGTGTAGGGGCCCATTCGGCCCAGGGGAGGGGGGACACTTCCTATGAAGAATTTTCTTATATACAGAATTCGAATTCAAAACCTCCTATTAACAAAAAAACAATCTCATTCGATACTAAATATAAACACTTACTATAAAGAGAAGTTAAACAGAACCAAACATTTTTATTGAAAAATAAAATAAATCTAAACGTCATAGAGAATGTCGGTTTAAATTGTCACATAGAAGTACATACATTTTTTTTGGGGTCAAAATGTCATTTAAATAATAATAATAATAACATAACAATAATAACAGAAGTTAATGTTAAAGAAGAAAATCCTGTGTGGTCGCAAAATGTACAAGTTAGACTCAATTAAAGTCCATGAATTTGATACATTTAGTAGTTTCCTAAAATTGACCAAGCTTTTAAAATTAGATTATTTTTTAAATTGCTTTTTATAAAAGTTTTTTTACAAAATCATATTTTTGTGAGAACTAATTTGTATTTAAACAATAAATATAAAAGACACTATTAAACAATAATTAATATTCAACTAAATTTTTAAAAGTGTTTCTAAGTGTTTTTTCTTCCCCATAAAAGTATGTTTAGCAAAAAAACTACATTTTTCAGTTCTGAAAAACTATTTCTGCTACTTTTCCGAAGTACTTTTTTTTTCTTTAGAATTTGATCAAACACCTCAAATTTGCCCAAATAGATTATTACTTCCAACAATGTATTTAATATGCATTGTTCGGGACCATTTTATCCTTAATGTAAAATTTATTGGGTTCAGCAAGGATACCGACCACCGAATGAAAGAAAAAAAGGGAAACAGTTTTAAACATGAATTTTGCTTGTTTGTTGCTTTACTTCTGCAGGTCGGCAAAACGGCAACCTTTTCGTTACTCTTCCCTTTCCTTTAAGGGGAAAATGACTATCGAAAAATATATTTTTCATAACAACGTAAAATTAATATTAAGTTAAAAGTTAAGGCGGAAGATTAAAAATTATCATTATATGAATTAATTTATGGATAAATTATTTTATTAGATATACATTGCTACCATATAGTAATATTATCTCTACTTTCAAACAATTACATATATTAGTACTTTTAATATTTTATACTATATATCATGATACCCACATAAGGGTAAATTAGGAATTAAGTGTAAAATTATCAATTAATTTTATAAAGTGGACAAATATTGTTGGACATCCCAAAATAGTATAGTTGACAACTATTGTTGAAAGGAGGGAGTAATAAAGTCTTTATATATAGCAGGTGGACGAATATTTTATGGTTAAACGTGCTAAAGCGTTTGTGAACAAACATTTGATCTAGTCGCCTATGTGTGTTTTGCTAACCATTGGGTGATAATTCAGATAAAAAGCTCAAACTCTTAATAATTTAGGGTATGATATTCAAAACTGAAATAATTTAAATGTGTTTTTGATCCTTAATTTTTATTTTGACAGTAAAGGTAAATTCAAAATTTGAAGATTATAAATTCATATAACGATCTCAAATTAATCAAATATAAAATGATAATTGAGTTCAATATCAATTTATATATATTTAGTGGGGCTTAATACATATATTTGCTTTAGAGTTACCTGATATTTATTGTTGCCTTGCTAGTGGAGATGACAGATATCTTGTAAAATTGATTGAGGTGAGCAAAAATTGATCCGGACATCACAGTCATAATAAAATACAAATATTTGCTTCTAAATAAAATAAAATTCATGTCAATCTACATTGTATAATTAATAACATTAATTTATTAAATTAATCCCTTAATAAATACCTCTTAAAGAGAAGGACAAGTTAACTTAAGCCGGGTAAAATGAAACAAAGGAGTATATGATGAATGCCTTGAATCCCACATGCATCAGTTTAAGATTTTTTTATTTTTTTTTCCATTGATCTAATTTTTAAGGTGTGAGTTATAAAGTTTAAAATTAAATTTGACATAATATAAGAGTCAGACCCAATTCAATGGGCCTTCAGATAAGGGGGTGGGGTGGAATGCCCCAGTATCAGTTGAAGGGGTGTTTGTGTGTGAAATACCCATAAATCATAAATGTGCGCACACTAGATTGGACAATGAAATTTCAAATAAAGAATGTTCATGAATAAAATAAATCTCACATTTGTTAGGAATGAATTCATTGGACGATCATCTCTTCTTTTTGAATTAGGCCCAAAATCTAATTTATAAAAAACGTATAGTTAAGTTTCAATAATTGTGGAGAATCATTTCAAACATATATTAAAGCAATATATTAACCCAAAGGAAAGACATGTTCCTATACTTTGCTATTTAATTTGTTAATTATAAGAAGTCTTAAAAGAATAATCTGCAGAATTAGTGAAACACTGCTTGTTAATTATATTGAAAATTATAGAATTGACTTTAGATGAGATATACACAACCAAGTTGTTTGGTAGATTGGATCGAGCCTATCACCTAATATTAATCTATATTTATATTCTGTTCATATAACAAAAACTTATACTTAATTAAGTCTTTGAAGAATTAGAAAAATTGACCCAATAAGAAATTAAGTAAAATAATTGAATTTTTCGTCCAAAAATGGAGTTTTATCAAGGCATGTCACGATAAGCTTCTCAAAACTTTGTCTAATAATATTATTTAATGAGCCACTTTGGTGGTGGCTGAGTAATTGGTTGAGCAGGAATCTTTTAAATGAAATTTTTATGTTCGATTTAATTTTCACTCATTTTTCGATTGAGTTCATTATATTGAAATGGTATTTGCGAACAATTACTTTAAAATGAGATTTATCTTAAGAAGATTCTTATAAGCTTGTTAATTCAAGATTAACTTTTACAAAATGAAAAAAAAAAACATCTTCCCGATTACTAAGTACTTAACTATAATTAATTATAGATTTGGCAGTTTATGACATTAATAAAAATTACTATACTTTAATTCAGCAAATAAATTTCATTGGTTGAAAGCCTCAATATATAGTCTAAAGTTAACCTGGGTACCCTTATCTTCTTTTGTGTATGCAAATAAATAAATCAATGAAGACTTTTTGAAAAATTCTTTTTTTTTTCTCGTGTAAATGCATATTTTTCTATTTAAAGAGAGGGGCTTCAAGTTCTTAGGAAGAGCCGTACGAGACAGCTCACATACGATTTGCACTGAATTAGAATGAGAGGTTTACCACCACATCATTACATGCCAGGGGAGCTTGCTCGATTCGCAGATTGATCCGACTCGTAATTCACTTCTAACCCCGTGTTCGATAGCCCGACCGTAGTGATGTTAATTGTGGTTACATTCATAAGTAACTGAGAGGACTCAACTGTTAGTTAGTTAGTTAGTACCCCCTTGGTATCGGGGTGGACCTTTTGACTCTATTTTATTACATACGCTTAGCGAAAAGAATGTTTTTTGATACACCTAAATTTGTGGGGTGTCACATACCCTGCAGACAACAACCGCAGTAGTCACCATCTGATCCCCTACCCCACAAAGTAGTGAAACACATTAGCCTTATTAATTTAGATTCACATCATAAGATTTATTTTAAGAGAAGAGTGCTTCCGTTGATAATCAATCACCCAATATATTAAATAATTAAAAAAAATTGCTCCGTCCTATTCGGAGAATGGCCCATATGATATGACTTAATCAGTTATCCTCGTAGTTCATATAAGATTTTGACCAGATTGAATTAAGTTTCTTAAAGTATGTTTCTTATCTCTCTCCTCCCCTTTGAGCTTGTTCACTTATTGGGTGATCCTTACTCTTACATTCGAGTATTTGCTCGTCATTTAGGCTCAAAAGTGAAATTTATGCTCATTGCACTAATGAGATCTTTTAAATATTCAAGTTCGAACTCAAAACCTCAATTAAATTGGCTATGTATGAACTTGAAAATTTCTTTGCTTGATGAAAAAACAAAAGCTATTATTCACTAATATTCAAACGTAGCTCAAGCCATACGTTTCCTTACTTAACTTCCAATTGAACTTAATTCCCAACTATAAAATATAATAGTTTAATTCTCTTTTTTTCTCCAATTGAAATATTCCTTTTAGATCTAATTATATTTATAGGTTGATTGATTTAAAACTTAATTAGGAATCTATCTAGCACTCTGATCCCTCCGTCCAAATTAACGATCAGTTTAATTCAGAAAAATTATTTTGAAATAATTATCAGTTTAGAAATTCAAGACTGAAATTAATAATTATTTATAACTATATTTAAGAATATATATAAACTTAGTAGACTATACCTTGTCTTTATTACTTTTCTTAAATTAACATGAAAAGATTTAAAACGGATGTTAAAATAGGATAAAGGGATCAATCTTTTTCATTTTTTTTACAAGAGAATGGGTGTGCGCACATAAATAGGTAATAAATGAGCAGATTGAATTTGGAATGATCAAAATTAATTGATTTAATAAATAAACCTGTTATTGTATTGAATCCACCAAAAAATTACATAGGTTGAAATGAGCTAAAAACGGATCAAAATTCAACCCCATATTATTTTATTATTTGTTTTTTATAATTTTTAAATACCTAATAAAATTTATTACTATTCTTTATTAGTGCTATATATAACATATACAAAAAACATCTTTTAAAAATATTTTAATAAAAAATTTCATGAATCAATTTGGTGTAGATATCAACTCAAATTCTGATGAACTAAGCTAATAAATGGACGTGCAGATAAATAATCACTTTGTCAAGTTATAATTTCATGACTAATTTTGCTATCTCTATATACAACTACAAAGTAAGCTCCAATTTAATGTAATAGCTTGCAAACAATACTATAAAGATAAATTACACTAGACAAATTTGAGTGACGAGCTTGATCAAAAAATCACTAATTTATTAGGTTTTTAAAAAATTGTTCATGAATATAGAGAAGTAAAGGGTAATAAATTAATGTGTATACCCCAAATCTTAAGCACATGAAGATAAGTATTGAGGACTAGAATATTAACACATGGACTTTAATATTATTATGAACACGCAACAATATTTTAAATAATAATAGTATTATTTTTCTTATACAATTAATTAGTTGGCATATACTTATCAGCATATTCCTTCACGACGTGTCTTAATTATTTGCCTATAAATTGAGACATAACTATATCAAACTAAAAATACCTTCTTTCTATTTTACTCACCCAAAAAGAAAATTCAAAAGTTTATTGTAGGAGAAATTACTATTATTAAACTAGAAAATGATGAAATCTCAAAAATCATTGTTGATTAAGATTATTGTTGTACAATGTTTGTTAATTCTTTGTGTTGCAGCTCAAGACTTTGATTTCTTCTACTTTGTTCAACAGGTATGTCCTCATAACTCTGTTTTGTATACGTATCGAATAGTGGTGGAATCAGGAATTGTAACAAGATTCAAATTAAAAACTTTGAACTTGTAACCTAAAGTATTTTTTAGAATATCTTTGCCACTACAATAATAACATCACTTATAGCACTATATAACAATTTTTTACATTATCAGATCAACTAAAAATTTCGTTATGATATTATTATAGTGGCCGGCGTCTTATTGTGACACGAGGCGTAGTTGCTGCTATCCCACCACTGGAAAACCTGATGAAGATTTTAGTATCCATGGTCTATGGCCAAACTACAAAAATGGAAAATGGCCACAAAATTGTGATAAAGAAAGCTCTTTGGATGAATCTGAGGTATATTCACATTAAATTTTAAACTTTATAGCTTTGAAGTAGTCTCTATATATTGTTAGGTTTATGTCTATATCATTTATTCAACTTGTACAAATGGGGTCTTTTTTTATATTGTTAAAGTCTTCCCTAATAGAGTATTATAATTTTTTCCACCTAATTTTTCATTAGGTAAATTATATTTTAAGAAAACATGAAGATTAATCATAATTATATGCATGTTGAGAAATGTAGGTAGATATATACTTTGACTTTTAGATTCAGAGTCCCTTCACATAAAATGAAACAAAAAGATCGAGTAGTTAAAATAATTACTCTATTAATCTTTTATATTTACTTATACACTACTCCCTCCATTCCATGTTAATTGTCTCAAAATACTTGTAATTATCCAAAATTAAGATAAAGTAACTATCTTTATCCTATTTTATCTTTAATAGTATTAAGTGTTCTTGAAAATAACTAATACTATTAATTAGAGTGCAATTAATTTGAGAGAAAAAAGAGTAAAGTAGTAAATTTTTTTTTTTTTTTGTTTTTTATTCTTTAAGGAGTCTGGAAAAAAAATATGACAATTAATATGAGACGGACAATTTAATGTTATATGCATGCATGTTGTTCTTGTTAGCTGATTTTCAGATGAATTATTATTATTATTTTTTCTTTTGACTAAAAATATAATATGTTATTCCTACTTTTTGCTGCCCATGTTTCCTTGGTTACACTTCTTGTTTTTAGGTATGGATTTATACAATCCACTTGCATATTTTTGCTTCTACGAAATGTTTTTCTTTATTTCCTCGTATTAATTTTATATTTCTACTAATTCAAGATTATGTAATTAATTTAAAATTGTAAGCCATATATATATGTAACTTAAATCTTTGAGATTTGTTGCTTTGAACCCATGTTTGATTCCTTGCTTAGTTGTTCTTGTTTTTAGGTTGTTGGAACATGATGGGACATTGCATTTGCTTCTACGAATGTTCTTTCTAATTGGTCATTTTGGGTTGGAAAAATATTTTTTAATTTTTTCATGTTTGATAGATCAAAAATTTTGAATTTTTTTTTCTTTGAGAAAAATGAATTTCTTAAATATGAGGAAAATTACGTGTTAGTAGAAATGGGGATCGCAAACAAGTTCCACAAGTTACATTCCACATCGATCGTGTCTTCCCCATCTCCATCTCCCCACCTTCCATAATAGTTGTCTAGATTATATACAAATGCTTTTAGAAATAATATTTTTTACTTACGTACTGAATACAATAAAATAGAGGTAATTACAGTCCAATATCTTTGAGTGATCTAGTTAACAAAATAGCAAGCAAATGTATAAATTTTGTATATATTTAACTATAATATACATATTCGATGTATAGGTTTTATAAATTTCAAATTTCAGTCATATTAATAAATAAGCTTTTCCGAAATCATGTACATATATTGGTAAGTTTTGAATGAAAATATTTTCCTTCATACCGAACATACCCTTTCTCTTATTGAGTTGTATATATGAAATGTTTCTAATCCAAACATTTTCCAATAAAACCATGCTTAATTAATTACCAAGTAAAAAATTCATGCAATAAGCTAATTATTTTATTTTGTATATATGCAGTTCTCAGATCTTATAAGCACAATGGAAAAGAATTGGCCATCACTTGCATGCCCAAGTAGTGATGGTTTGAAATTTTGGAGTCATGAATGGCTAAAACATGGCACTTGTTCAGCTCTTGACCAACATGCCTATTTCCAAACTGCACTTGACTTCAAGACCAAATCTAACCTTCTTCAAAATCTTAACAATGCAGGTAAATATATAATATATATATTATACACTGACGTACGTGTAAAATAATCTGTATAGTGTGTCAGATAACTATAGGCAACTTTCTAATATATGAGATCACGGACGATGGATGTAGCCTTTTGGCTACAGTTTACTTGAACTTATAACTTTCGATACGATGTATAAACATACACATTGTGTGTGAGAGAGAGATATTAGCAATGTTCATAATAAATTAGAATAATAGTCTATCAAAAACAACATTTTTACCATAGAAAGATAGGGATAAGGTCTGCATATATACATACACCCCATTTTCTTCAGATTCACTTGTGAAATTACACTGAATTGTTGTTGTTATATTAATTAAAATTCAGATGCTAACTTAATTTTGTGTTGATTAATTAGGGATTAAACCAAGGAATGGAGAACATTATAGTGTAGAAAGCATTAAAAAGGCAATTGAAGAAGGAGTTGGACACACACCATTCATAGAGTGCAATGTTGATTCACAAGGGAACCATCAATTATACCAAGTTTACCTTTGTGTGGATTCTTCTGCATCAAAATTCATTGATTGCCCAATTTTCCCACATGGAAGCAAATGTGGTTCCAAAATTGAATTCCCTCCTTTCTCCTCAAATGATGACCATGCTGAATTTTAATTATTTTTTTTTAACTAATTAACTCAACATGATCATATTCTTGATCTTCTATTGTATCTTTAATTAAAAAACATTTGAAATTTGTACTAATAAATTTTTATCCCAAGGTAAAATATGTACTTTATCTGTTCACTTTTACTTGTCCATAATGGACTTTATACTTTTCTTAAGAAATAACAAAGACATGATAGAATAATTTCATTGGTTGTCCAATTTTCCCAGATGGAGGAAAATGTTCTTCCAAGATTAAATTCCCTCCTTTCTCCTCAACTGACCATGATAAATTATTTAGTTTGGTCAATATTTAGTTTGTTATGCATTTGGGATACATAACAAATCCCGTTCACCTCCCTCCCATCTAGCTCGCCACTCTTCTATGTATATAGTATCTTATATACATGTGAATCACACTAGATACACGTATTTAGTATGTATCTGGGATACATGACTATCTCGCTTGCCTCCCTCTCCATTTCGCTCGTCTCTCTCCCTATTTAGTGTGTGTGGTAGCAAAAGTACATGTATCTATGTGTATCTTTCTCAATATATGATACGAAATTCTTAATTAATGGTAGGATACACAATTATTTATAAATATATAAAAAGAAATAGTATATATGATATGAATATACGTTTAATAAGATAGTTTTGCCATGACGTTATCAAGCAATTACATTTTAAACATTTTGTTGGAGTGACTTGAGAGAAGCCCATATGAATTTGCCCAGCATTTAGCCCAACAATCAGCTCAGCTCAGGCAGCCCACATCTTTGTTTTCTTTATTTTGGTTACATTGTATTTATTCACTTTTTACCAATTTTATCTAAAAATATAAATATTGCTAGATCTTTCTACATGTGTATCAAAGGGGAAAGTAGTGCGGCGGAATCTCTAGTATAAAGTGTTTCAGTGAGATTCTATTTTTTTACTAGGGAAATATAGTCAAACCCTCCTTTTATTCTTTGGAATCGAGCGGACAACAAGAATTATAATTAACCTATATAACATTTGTTCCCATATAATCGACAGTTTAGAAGTAAAACCTCTCGATCCTGCCTCCTCGTGTGAAAATGCTTTTCGTGATTTCGATCTCTATCTCTATCTCACCAGCTCTTTCTCTCTTTAATAGGTTTGAGGTAGTTCAAGTCCCATGCCATTTTTTTCAATAACTTTAATTAACTTCTTATTTAAGTTCCCTTCAAAAAAAAAAAATCTATTATTCTAACCTTTCAAAATTAGCATCTAATCACCCAATAAGTTGAGTAAAAAATAGAATTCCTTTAGTTCCCTCCAATAATCCATCCAAACTTTTCATTTTGATAAGATATTTCTCGAATGATATATATATATATATAATGTATTTTTAGTTTTTTTAATACTTCTTAACCATTAAAATGTAATCTTCATCTAAGGAGATTATTCAAGCATCTTTTAAGAAGAATGTATTTGTTTGAATATACATTTTAAGTCCACTCATGTGATATTGAAAGTGAATATAGCACAAAAGGAGCAAAACACATATCTTTAAGAAGAAAATTCTTTAATGAAATTTTGTGATTGAATTATAATTGTATTTATGTATTATGCTCTAATTTAACAAAGAAAAAATTAACCTGATTATACATATTGTTGACAATATCTTTGACCATTTGACCTTTATCTCTAATATTACTTATTATATATATTTGCCACACATTAACCATATTTACATGTTCATCTCGAAAAAGCTTATTTAATTTATTATTATAATTAGATACAGTAGTTTCCAAACTATGCTAGTTTATATCATTGAAAATCTTTACAACACCTAAATTTTATGGACGTACGAGAAAGTGCCTAAATAGTTTTACGGGTAAACAATACAAATTCCATTAGTTTAGAAGTAAATTATTTTTCTTCACGTGAGTTTCAAATATCACGAAACTTATCTGACTTTAGATTTCGTATACATGTATGTAACAAGTATATAATGTCAAAATTAGATATAATTTGTTCCACATATACTATATTCAAGTTGATTCGCATGTATCTTAATCTCTCGCTCGCCTCTCTCCATGTGTATCTTGTTCGCTTCTTTCCCCATTTCAATGTATCTGGTAGCAAAAATGTATGTATCTAGGTGTATATAACTTAAAAAATTGATATAAAATTATTAATTAATAAGATAATATATAATTATTTTAAATTATAAAAAGAATTAGTAAATATGATATCGATGTATGTCTAATAAGATAGTATCCTAGTTTTATATTAGGAATTTTAAAATAAATTTGTAGTATAAAAAAGTGCCAAGTAATTTTAGGAATTTTGGTGGAAAAGGTGCTTGATTTACGGCTTTAGATTTTGTTGGGCCCATTAGTTTATTTATTAAAAAGGAGATTGGTGATTGGGTAATTTGAAGCTATTAGTCGTTTACCGAGACATTTCAACGCGAATTTAGATTAGTCGAAGTATGAAAATAAATAATGAACATAGGTTAAAAAATTAAAAAAATTAAATTAAATAGGAGATTAATCCATCCTATTGCGTTTCCCCGACGCATTTGAATTGGCTTAATCTTTTTCTTTTCCCAACTTTAAAAGAAAAAAAAGAAGAAAATATATATTATATTGAGTATATGATACACAAGAATTGGGAATAGTAATTTTTTTATTATTTTCACAAATCAATCCTATTATAAGATGAATAAACCTTGATCGATTGTATTCTATAGAAAAAGTCATGTTTAATTATAAAGACTACACTACACTTCATTTATAATTTATATTAATCTTGCCAACAAACATTACATTTACAATTTGTTCAATGAAAAATTAGAGAAGCTATGCTTATAGAAACGTTACAAACTATATAGTGCAAATTAGAGAAGATATTATATCGTTCATCACAGGCAGAGCTATAATTTTTTCAACAAGACACAAACTATAAAAAAGTAGATACACGAATTGTTGGGCTTGGGTTCAACCCAGATCCATTAGTTTATTGTGTATATAATTTCTGGGTAAAACTATCTAATTACACAAATATTCTCACCGTATTTAATTATTTATTAATATTCTCTATAGTTTGAAATAATTATATTTTTATCTCACTAATTAATAGTTTTCATAGCAGATTTCAAGTCAGTTACACCTACATACATGTTTTTTGCCACTATATACACTGAAATAGGGATAGAGACAAGAGAGAACAAAAGGAAGGCGAGCGAGATTTGTCTATATATTCCAGATACATGCAAATTACACTAGATTACAATATTCTATGAAAAGTGTTCGCCTGAGATACCAGATATGCGAGCAAGATAGGAGAGCAGCAAGCGAGATTTGTCTATGTATCCAAATACATGTGAATCCACTTGAATACAGTATATTTAGAACAAATTACATCTAATTTTGACCCCATGTATTTCGATATACATATATCTGGACGTATCTCGAGGCACCAAAATCTGATAAGATTCGTAATATTGCATACTAGCATATATCTAAATATTTAGCTCCTAAACTAGTGAGATTTCGATAAGTTTCACGTAATTTTATCAATAAAATGAACTGTTTGACCTCTTCTCGCAAAAAGAATGAAGTAAGAAAATTATATATATATATATATATATTACCTTATATTCACACAGATATATAACAAGAATCTTATAAATTTAATTAATATTTGTCCAAACTAGTTAACTTGGATATAAAAAAAAATAGAATAATCCTTCACCAACTTTGAGCAGCCCTCTCACCACCTATCGTCAACATCGTCTAACTTATGGTTACAAGTCAAAATAAAACTTTGAATTATTATTAATTAAATAAATATGAGAATAGACAACTTACGGGTAAAACAAGGGAACTTTAAAACACTAACAACACATATTATATTACTACTATATGTTGGTGATATTATTTGATAACACATATTATATTACTGAGATCGAAGATTATGGTAGAAAGTTAGTAGGGGACTAAGTTTTCTTTATAGATATTATTATTAGTATCATTTTTTTTATTATCTTGTTTTTTGATTTTTTGTTGTTTTCTTTACTTCAGTTATCGTATTAGTTATTGTTGTTAATGTATTTTTCCCATTATTTTCTCATGGCTTCTTTACTATTTATATTTCCTTTTCATACCTATTTTTGAAATGTTTTATCTAAGCCGAGCCCAAGTATCAATCGCAAAAAGCTTTTCTACTCGATCAATAACAGAGTAGAGAGTCAAATTTTTATGTCAAAATATAAAAAATGAACACGCTTAAAAAAATAAGGTGAATCGTCATATTGTATCAATGCATAAAACTAAAATTTTAACATAACTAAAAAAAATGTAATTTCTCGAAGTGGTTTTACCTTCACAAATTTGAAAAACAAAACTTATAAAGAAGAACCCAACTAACTCAAATAATCTATTTTCTTGTTTTTTTTCTCTCTATTTTTTCTTTCTTGCTTGAGTAATTGGTTTGGTTTGAGGGAGCACAATGGCAAGTAGGTTCATAAAATAAATTAAAAATTAAAAATTAAAATAAATGCAACTGTCAATGTTCATTAGATGGTACGTCTAGTTTATTATTACCCCTACCGACAATCATATTTGTATTAAAATTTAAAAAAAAACAACTGTTTTCTTAATTCTTCCCCTTAATTTTTGTCTTATGTTATATGAAAATATTTATTTTAGTACATGCTAAATCTTTTAATATAACTCTAGTTTACTCTACTAGGATTTAGGAGCTGTCTGACCAATTTTTGTTCACAAAAATAAAAAAGGGAAGTTCTTTTCCCATATTGATGTAGTATTATAACTCATACTTTTTTTGAAATTTTTTTGGTTTCATACTCGGTGTTCGAAACCCGCATGAAAGCCTTAAGCATGTAGCGGTCTCACTACTACACTACAACTCATGTTGGTAACTCTACGATTTTAGTCTATATATAGTTTCTATACACACTTTTTGATGACATGTTCAGTGAATATTATGCTTCAAAAAAAAAATAAAATTACAAAGAATTTTAAGTGATAGTATGCCTAAAAAAAGTTTTAAATGTAAAATATCACTATTTTATGAGTTTTAATCAAAATTATTAGGTATAGAATCCCATTAAACAACCATAAACTTTTTGTATCAGGTGAACTCATTTTTAAAACTTTTTTTTTTTATCTCCATGCATTTATCAACACATTATTCTAAATATTTTCTATCGTTTTCAACCTATATATTCAATCTTATTTTTATTTTTATTTGATATTGTTGTTGTGTTACCAAAAAGTTATTAGAATAATATGTCTAATGTTATTTTATTAATTTGACCTACACTATCTTGTCCCTACCAAAAAGAGAGAAAAAAAGTTGGTTAAAGCAACTAATTAATATTGTGGCTTGTAGTTTGTTGCTTTCAGTTTAGGTTTTTTTTTTTTTTGTATACGAAACGAGGCTACAAAAACTAAAATACTAGAAAAAACAGTCACAACTAACATCAAAAAATCAAATTTCTTCTTTTTGTTTTCCTTTTTTCACTATTTCTTCATGATAATTGGTGCGAGGAAAAAAAATCCTCTCTTTTCATAGATCAAAAGATTGAAAGAAAATCAAAGATATAGTTATTTCGTTATAAGATATTATTCTTTTTTATTTGTCAAGCTAAGTCTTGACTCATTTAAACGAATTTACTTGTCCTTCATCTGGTTAAAAAGAGAGAGTAATTGGACTCTGTCTTTTCTATGTCACGGAATAGAAGAATGTGCAGATCAATTATACTTTTCACTTTTCTATTTAGAGTTAGTTTGTTGTAAGTTAGAATACGAAATTAAAATAGAATGTGATTATATCAATCAATCTTTTTTGTTGCTATGTCTAGAGATAGTTTGTTTGTTGAAAGAAATTGTGTGCAAATAATATAAAGTCAATATGTGGATCCTTATAAATCTTCTACAAATAGAAAGGGCAGAGATAGATGTTAGATAATTTAATTTTTGTGTATTAAGGGGAATTGTATGTGCAAATATTAAGACGTGGAGCATTATAATTTTCTACAAGTAGTAAGGGTGGAGACAAAATTTAGGAAAATTTGATTTTTTGTGTGTTAAATAAGTTATTTTTGAACTCTTGAACAACAATTACTGTAATTAGTAATCTTAGTTATTTTGGACAAACGAATGAGGAGAGATTTCAATAATTTTTTGAAATTTAATACGAAATGTTTTCTTACGAAAGAAAATGACATTTTTATCGGTGTTTCAAATGAATCTTCAAAAACCAAAAATAAAAATTGAGATGAATTGTGATTTGAAAATTGAGATGACAGTGTAAACTTCATTCTTAAATTACATTTATAATATTATACTGAATATGTTACTGTTATAACAATTTCATAGGTCTATCCTAATAGGTAGAAAGAATTTAAAGCTATGATCGTAAAATACAATGATAAATCCCTCTATCCAAATTTATCCACATAGACCATCTAAATTTTGAAAGAATAAGCAAATATTAAAATGTATATATTTCAATAAAGTTTTGAGTTTTGATGAAATAAATTTCTTTTTTCTTACTTTTGAAAAAGTTAAACAAATTGTGCTATGCACCATCTTGATTCCTTCCTTTTGTTTTCAAGTATCTTATTTGATTTCTCTTTTTAATTTTCTCAAAAAAGAAAGAGTGAAAACATGATTATGAAATAGTATCTTATTTACCACAATGAGAAAAGTGGACAAAAATTTATATATAGAGTTCTTCATTTAATCACGATTAATAAATATATATATATACGTTAATTTGAGAAGTGAACACATTTTACTAGATAATTTTTTTGAAAAAAAATAATTAATCGTGTTTCTACTTATATAAATCAAATCCTAACCTACTCTAATAGGTGTTTGGTCACAAAAATTGTCAGTATTTAAATAAATAAATAAATTATTTTTGAAAGTAAAAAAAATATTTAAAAAATTAAATTTGTGTATAATCACAAATACAAATTAAAGTTATTTTAAATTTTCGAATAATTTGGGGTGAAAAAATATAAAATAACGATTTGACATTTTTAAATTTCATAATTTTCTTTTTTTGAAAAAATTTAAAAAAGATCATGGCCTCTATAAAGTTTACATGTGATTGCATGCTAATTATTTTATACCGACACATGTAAGTTGTAACATCTTGATATTAAGCAAATACTAATTTAATTTGTAAAGTTTTTATCTTTGAATACTTTTTTAAAAAGGCTTGTGTGGGGACATGTTGCTGGTGGCTAAAAGATCAAGTTTTTTTTAAATTTATTTTAAAATATCAATATTCAAAATGAAGAGTCAATTATTCGAACCTAGTCATGCTAAATTTTATTTGGTCAAGTCATAATTTATTACAAATTTACAACATTGAGCTTTGTAGATTGACGAAGTCTAACATATGTATATTAATTGATGAAAGAATACCAACATATAAAAAATAAAAAGAAACGAAATAAGTTCTTATGTTAATAAATTTTAATTTAGTTCATGACTTATTAAATTTAAAAACAAATAAATTTCTATTAATTTGTCAAAATAAACAAGTAAAGGGAAAAAATATTTTTATTTTACTTTACTATACTAAATAAATAGAAACGAAGAAGCATTTTTTTTTTCTAACAATAACTAAGGTCCCTATAATTTATTAAGAGAAATTTAGTGTAATTAATACTTGAATGATTTCTTATTTTATTTGTCTCTTTCTATCTCTTGAATGAGGTTTGAAGACCTTAATAAATTGGAATTTATGTATTATAAGAATTATTTTTTAAAGACACTTTTAGTATTTTTTATTTTCATACACTTAAATTATTTTTAATTAAGAGTAGAAGTATATTAACTATTTCTAAAGCCGTATATGAGCTGGATTTAGAACATTGTGAAACAATTTAAACCATAATCGAGGTGGACATTAGTATCGAAAGTATGCAAAATGATATATCTTTGGTGTATCAGTTATTGTGTCCAAAAAGAACGTTGTATCTAGATAAGTGCTCCTCTAATCCGACTTTGAGAATTCAAGAGAAGATCAAGACTAGACGAGCCCGTTGTAACAACGGAGGATGGTCAATTAAAACTAATTAATTAGTTGAAATGTATTTTCCCTCCGCGTTCCTTTTGAGTATTCCTTAATCCAAGCAACAGCGATGCAACAACGGGCCCATATATAAGTCATCTTTTTCTCTCTAATTTTATTTTTTTAGGCTTCTCTCTCAATTCTGTTTTTTTTAACCTCTCTCAAAAACTCTTTCATTGTTCACAAAATTCAAGTGTTTCTTCAACAAACTTCTCCGGCATAATCATTCTCACCATTCTCCCGGTAGGTTTTTTTTTTTCGCTTTTGATAGTAGAAAATGTTTGCAACCGTGTGATTGTTCAAATTTTTTGACTGGAAATTTTGTTTGTTACTGTTGATTTTGCTGCTTACTTTTCAGTTTTAAGCAGTTCGATCTGTACATTTCGGGAATACTCTCGAACTACGCTTCGTTTTTCTCGGTTTTCAGAGTTTTAATGCTTTGAAGTTTGGATGTAAGTGTGATTTTTCGAGTTTTGCTCGTAATTTCTTACTATTCGGCATTTTTTAATTTTTTTTTTACGTGTTTGATGGTAGAAAATGTTCGCGGACTTTGATTATGGCAGTTGTGATTGTTCAAATTTTTTAATGGAATTTTCATTTGTTTACTGTGGATTTTGCTGCTTACTTTTCAGTTCGATCTGTACATTTCGGGAATACTCTCGAACTTACGCTTGTTTTTTCTCGGTTATCGTTGTTGAAGTGTTTTTAAGTTTGGATTTAAGTGTGATTTATCGGAAAACTGTTCGTAATTACTTCAATTTGTTTGGTTTTGCTGCTTATTTTTTCAGTTTTAAGGTCATCGATCTGTGCATTTCGGAAATTTCTTCTATTTTTTAGCTTCTCCGGCGTAATTGTATGCTTTGTTGTTAAAATCGCTTTTTTTGGAAGTAGAAAGTGTCGGTTGATTTTTTATAGCAGTTTTGAGTTTTGATCGGAAGTTTCTTCTGTTTAGCTTTCAGGTTTAAGCTGTTAGATTTGTGCATTGTGCTTCATATTAAAGGAAACTGCCGCACTCTAGGATTAGTTGCTCGATTAATGTGAATTTGCAGACCGCAGTGGCGTCTCCGGAGAAGCAAATTTGTAGGCTTTTCTAGTGGAATATGGAGGAAATGTACTTATGTAAACTCTGAGTATGATTAAGTAAGTTTTTTCTTTTGTTTTTTCCCAAGTTTGATGCTCATACTTCTTCCATTTTTTATTGTCTTTATGTTAGGTATTTGCACTGTTTCTTTTTTCTTTGGGGTTGTGTTTTGTTGAGATTGAGATCTGCATTTGAAAACTGGTGGAGATTGGCAGTTGAGTACGGATGGTTCTCGCGCATTGTGCCAATCTAAATTGTTTTTGTCTATATGATAATTGTTTATTCTGTAACTTCAGGTGCTGGCTTCAAGGGCACATCTTAGTTTAAAATACTGATATATTGAAAAGTAAGCAGAATTTAATATAGCATTTGAGGGTGTAAAATCTTGGAAATAGTTTATAAGCATTTAATTTTCTCAGAAGACAGGGCAAGAATCTAGTATCATATTTTTATTAGCACCTAGTTGTTATCTATCAAAATTTCCACTCTGTTATCTGTAATTTTCTAGTGTGGATGTTTATTTTAGAGCATTTTCAGCTCTTCTTATGCTCTAGATAGAGTTTGATACTATTCCTTTTCCTGATAGCCTTCAATGTTCCTTTCCATTTCTTTCCTGGTACATGATCCTGTTAATAAAAGTTAAATACACTCAGAAAGGGAACCAGAAATTCATTAGGATTGTCAAATGGCAGGTTTATTGATGTTTAGTTATTTAATTTGAGAGCCTCTTTTTCTCCTTTATTTTTCGATCTAAGAATATCAGGCAGAAAAGATAATATTATCACCTTCGTATAACAAAATAGGACAGTTATGATTCATTTGTGTTTATATATAATCTTCGAATCTTTTCTCTTGACTTGGCTGGCCTTAGTGTGTTTGACAGACTTATTTGTTTTTCTTGTCTTTGCTATTAAAATACTACTGAAACTTCTCCAAGTTATATAAACTGCAGACACTGCTTCTTGGCTGCTGCCCTTACTATTTCACTATATAGCTTGGAACATACTCTTCTGCATTCAAGTTCTTATCTTTCCCTTTATCAAAAAAGAAAGTTGGCATCTTTGCTTTGGAGCACTTTGTTCCTTTATTTAGAACCAATCTCTCTGTTCAATCTATTAGCAACTGATAGGGGACTTGTATTAAAGCATAAGTCCTTTAGGTGTTCAATTCATTCTTGGAAAACTACATCTTTTGATGTTCAAGAACATGCTCCCAAATTGATCATCAGCCAAGCAGTCAACTAGGTTCGACGTTTCCTTAGGCAGTGTACATGCATCTATAGTCTCATATTAGACAATTTTTCATCTCACCTACCATCGGTATTTGGCCTCCAATATGGGAACAATGTAATAGTGTGTGCTTTATTTGGTGTTCTGAAGAAACAAACATCATTTCTTTTTGGCTTTTGCACTATACTAATAACCTAAACTGATTTAACACTTGAGTCTGGACTCACATGATTAGGATTTGGTGTTGCGCTTCAAGTTGGTTGTGGTTCTTTTCTCCTCATTAGCATGTACATAGTGAGATAAGTTATTAAATTGTTAGCATCTGTTGCAGGTGCTACTGTTCTGTTGACTCTTTGGGCTCATCTAGTCTGACATTCGTCGAATTAAGTGCTAAATGATTTAATAGTTGTATTGAGAATAGAAATGAAGAAATGGTACAGTGGTGTTTTAACTACATCCCTGTTGATGTTTTTGGTCCTGGGATACTGTGTGATGAGGAAACCTGTCAAGGAAAGTTATGTTACAAGTTCTCTCTACTTCAATATGACAAATCCCCTTGAATGGATAAATGCTACGGCTCCACCTGCAGCTCACCATCCAGAAAAAAATAATCAAGTAATACCTGCTGAAATTGTTGTCTCTGATCTCTTTATCAAGAGGAACTTGTCAGCTCAGGAGCAACAATCTTTGTCTACGTGGTATCAATTGAAAAGGTTAACCACTCATGATCTAGTTTTACCTAATGCTATAGAGGCGGTTAAGGAAGCCACTGTTGCATGGAACAACCTCATGAGTGCAGTAGAGATGGACAAACTCGATACAAATGATAGTTCAATTAAGACAGGGAAACAGAAACAATGTCCTCATTTTCTTAGCCAAACCAATGCTACAGAACTTGATGCTAGCGGCTTTAAGTTGCGGCTTCCTTGTGGTCTGACTCAGGGTTCTTCCATTACAATAATTGGCATTCCAAATGGTCTTCTTGGGAATTTTCGGATAGATTTGACTGGTGAACCACTACCAGGTGAACCAGACCCTCCTGTTATTCTGCACTACAATGTTAGGCTCCATGGTGATAAAATAACCGAGGATCCTGTAATCGTACAAAACACCTGGACTATTGCACATGACTGGGCTGAAGAGGAGCGCTGTCCATTACCATCAGATGAAAAGAGTAAGAAAGGTAATAGTTTTTTTCCCTCTTCACATAAGAGAGTTCATTCCTTAAAGTAGAAGTTCAAGCTTTGTAGCTCATTTTCCTACATTTCTTTCAACTCTTTCAACCGACTTTTTAGAAGCGATGCTGCATCCTCCTGTGTGATCAATTAACTGCAATCAAAATTTTGACATGCCATTTTTGGAAATAAAATTGTTATTCTTGAAGACGATGTCACCTGTGGAGGTCTAGATCCTGCAAATATATGGATATTTAATTTGTGTGCTGATATTATACTAAACATTCTGAAAATGGTCTGTTCTCTTTAAATGCTTATTTTTCTTGGAAAATTTCTTTCATCTCGTCTCTTCCCTGTTGATATTGATGATAAAATTGTCTCCCTCTTGTTAACCAACTTATTGATTTATTTTTCCATTGCTGCAAACCTTTTCTACGATTTGTTAAAAGCTGATTGGTCTATTTCCTGGAATCGAAATGATTTCTAAAATTGCATTATCTCCTTTGCTCCTCTATTTTCTCTGCTAGATGAGATTTCCCTTTTCTCTTTTAGCCTCCTTTTATTATCTTTTTCAGCTTCAATGATGTCCTCACTTGTTCACCCTGTGCTCGTTGCATTGTTTCTAACATTGTTTACCTTTTTCGTCAGTGGATGAATTGGATCAATGCAATGGGATGGTGGGCAATGTCATGTCCACTCGGCATGTCATTGCAACAAATAAATCTAGCATGGTTCAGGACGGGGCTAAATCAAGAAAATATTTTCCTTTCAAGCAAGGATATCTCTCGGTTGCCACTCTGAGAGTAGGATCTGAAGGAATTCAGATGACAGTTGATGGAAGACACATAACATCTTTTGCTTTGCGTGAAGTAATTTTTCCCCCCCAGTTTCCTTTTCTCCTCTTTGTTTCCTTAGAATTTTATTATGGATCTTTCTGCATCATCATAATGGTTATCTGTTTTACTGAATCTTCTTTAATTTGGATATATATCTTATCAGACTTTGGAACCATGGCTCATAAGTGAAGTGAGGATATCGGGAGACATAAAATTAATTTCTGTTGTCGCAAGTGGTTTACCAACATCCGAGGATTCAGAGCATATAAGCGACTTGGAAGCCTTAAAAGCAGCTCCTCTTCCTCCACGAAAAAGACTAGATCTCTTTATTGGTGTATTTTCTACCGCAAATAATTTTAAGCGTAGAATGGCTGTCCGTAGAACGTGGATGCAATATGATGCAGTGCGGTCTGGACAAGTTGCAGTGCGGTTTTTTGTTGGCTTGGTGAGTGATTCTTTTCTTTGTACTCCATAATGTGAAACTACCATTGGTTTAAAGATAGTATAGTGTTCAATGCCGATGCTTATTTGATCCTAATTACTGGATCTTGGGGCTTGGGTTTTAAGTGTCATAGTTTCATGTTCTGCTGCTCATTAGAAGTCACATATTAGATTTCAATAACTGAAACTTCATTTGACAAGATATTCTTTGTTATGCATTTGCTGTAGCATAAAAACCAAATGGTGAATGAAGAGCTCTGGAATGAGGCTCGGACATATAGAGACATCCAGCTGATGCCTTTTGTTGATTACTACAGTCTTATCACTTGGAAGACAATTGCCATCTGTGTTTTTGGGGTAAAATCCTGTCTCTTCCTAACTCATGGAGTATCTCGTGCACCTCTTGTTGACATCATCTATTGGACAGACGGAGGTCGTTTCTGCAAAGTTTGTCATGAAGACAGACGATGATGCATTTGTTCGAGTGGATGAAATCTTATCTTCTATGGAGAGGGTCAACACTACTCGTGGATTGTTATATGGCCTTATTAACGCAGATTCCCAACCTCATAGGAGCCCGGACAGCAAGTGGTTTATCAGTCCAGAGGTGAATATCTTCGTCATTTATCTCAGATGTCATTGCTGATTTCACCCCTTACTCTATTTCAGTGGTCAGCAATGGGGAAAGGGCATCTGTGGTAGCAACAACTTTAATTCTCACTAATTTGGTCATAAAATGAAATAACACATACTTCATCTGGTGTTTCATATGTGTATTCAATCTTATCCTTTGTTGATGTATAGGAATGGCCTGAAGAAACTTACCCTCCTTGGGCACATGGACCGGGTTATGTCGTCTCCAGCGATATAGCAAAAACAATCAGCTCGAAACAGAGAAAAGGCCGCCTAAAGGTAAAGTGAACCTTTGTCTTTTTTACTTATTCAACTGTCATTTAAGTGAGTGAAGTTTACATGTGAAAATGTATCAGTCAGCCACTCGGGTCCGTATCTCCTATTTATTCTAAATGTTACAAGTTCCTTGAAAATACAGATGTTTAAGCTTGAAGATGTTGCTATGGGCATCTGGATTTCAGAAATGAAGAAAAAAGGGTTGGAAGTGAAGTATGAAAATGAAGAAAGGATTTTTAATGAAGGTTGCCGGGATGGTTATGTAATTGCACATTACCAAAGCCCTAGAGAGATGCTATGTCTTTGGCAAAAGATTGAAGAGAAAAAACGAGCTTTATGTTGTGGCGATTAACACAAAATAGTTTTCGTCTGAGTTCTGAAGGCTCAGAAGTTTCTATAACTATGATTCTGCTGACCTTTTCTAGTAGCTGACCACGGACATGTACTTGAGTAGGTCGGGATGAAGAGGCCAAGGTAATGCTTATACCACGTCGTTGTAGTAGGAGGTAGAGTAGTTACTAGCATATTGATGTAAGTAGGTGATTAGATTCGCTTGTTACATACATCATTATAGATTGATTAGTGAAGATGTTGGTTGGGGAAGGTATCTGTATTATAAAGAGAGTCAAATGGGGGGCATTATACGTTGTATAGAGTACGGGTACTCTACGATTCGGTGATTATTTTGTATGTAAATCACACGATCTCTCGTACCCATTATCGTTGAGTGATGGAGCGCATCGATATATAACTACAGTATATTTTGACGTTCGAGTTCTTGTCTGCATTATATCTTGTAGCTGTGTGTAGTACCTGCTAGCAGTGGAAGGGAAGCCTAAATCGACCCCAATGATGAAAAAAGGATTGAATTTAATTGAACAACCAAAAAATATTCAAAACAGAATGTTTAGCAGTGTCATTTATAGTTCACCATCCCAGAATTCATCTGGGGATTTGTATGGTCCATTTGGATGAACAAAAAGTTCACCTTTGAATCCCCTGCATTGAGGAATCTCTTGAATCTTAGCATTTTCTTCATTGCTTAATTCCCAATCCAAAATTTGAAGATTCTCTTTCATTCTATCTTTGTTAAAACTCTTCACCAATACACTAACTCCTTGCTCATATACCCATCTCAATGCCACCTACAAATATCAAACAATTACTATCCTTGTGAGCAATTTCATTTAGACGTTCAAACTAATACTTATTCTAATCACTTAAACACATAGTAAAGCGTTTTATTAGAGACTTACGGTTTAAATTTTGAAAAACTTTTAGCGTGTGTTCTCAAACGTCACCCTTCTCCTCTGAATATATGTGTTTGCCTCAATAAACCGTAAAGCCTCAGTCTTATTCTATTGAGGCTAGTGCGCATACTTACTTAACTACCTAGTAGACGCTTGAGAATGCACACATTTTTTTTCTTCAAAATTTGAACAGACTTATAAAAACACTTTATCATGAGTTCAGATGTTCAATTGAAACAAGTCTTGCTTCAAGTGTCAAAATAGAATTTGAGAGCAAATTCTAAAATTTATCGATATATTAAACCTTAATATACTAATATAATTTAGTGTAAACACCGAGTGAATAATTTAATTATTTATTGGTACCTGTGGAATGCTCTTTTGTTTATGAAAGGCAATGTCTTTTAGAAGAGTGTTTTGCATAACAGCATGATTTCCCCAAAAAGGTATCCCATTTGCTCCAAGGGGAGACCATGCACTTACATGTATTCCTTTCTCTTTACAAAATGCTAACATCTTCTCTTGCCTCCATGCTACATGCATTTCCACCTGTCATTAAATTAATCATTTCTATAATCTTTGTAATTCTTTATATGTTGAAAAATATTCCTGAAAATACACCTAAAAAAACATTGAAAAAGTTTCATGAAGCAAAAATGGCAGTTTGAGTTTGATCAGATCATTGATAAGATATTCTCCAGTTTCAGTTTATGTATCATTGTTCGGATTTTAAGTGTCAAATGAGTTTTTCATTGATTTAACTTATTCATATGTTTTTTTTTTTTTTTAAAAAATATTTTGAATTGTCAAATATTATGTTTTATAATACTTTTTACATAATTTCTAAATTTTATTTTTAAAAAAATGAGAATTTAAAGATTCTACGTATGGATTTGCAGACAAAATTAAGAAAATTGATTCTTGAATCTAAAAAATGCAACATAAATTGTGATAGAGAGTGTATATAATTATAGACACATTTGTACATTAAGACAATAATCTATAGTAAAGACATTTTAGTGTTTTACACTCTATTTATAGCTTTATATTGAATCCTTCTATATATTATTTTTATGAGATGTTCTATTTGGTCCCTGATCCTTGTGTTTGTGCACATCTAACCCCATTCTTTGAATTTTAAGAATATCATATTTTTCTCTTTGGTCAGTCTCTAAAAAGAACGTTATCATTTTTTAATCATAAATGATTCAACTTTAAATTTGTCATTTCACCAAGAGTGAAATGATTTATAACATAATTATTTATAGCTTGATTTAGGAAAAAAATTGCTTTCTTAAATTCTGTACCCAATTAAATATCGTTGAGGGTGTAGTATGTATACATACCTGATTTACAGCAGGAGGAATTGTAGCATGACTTAGGAGTTTAGAGAGTTTTGTGCAACTGAAGTTGCATACACCAATGGATTTGGCCAAACCTAATTTGTGACATTCTTCCATGCCTTCCCATGTTCCTTTTATGACAAATGGAACTACATTCTCATTTACCAACTTTATTTCTTGGTCATGACTATTCTTCATCCTCACTGGCCAATGTATATGGTACAAGTCCAAGTAATCCATCCCTAGCCTCCTACACAACATTTTATGACATACATGATTACAACAATAACATATTCAGTATAGTTACGTTTCACATGTGAAACCTGGAGAGGATGAGAGATGTACCTAGATTTTACCCCTATCTTTACATTTATGATTGAATATCCCAAAAAAGATTGTATATTGAGTTTCTACCAATAACAACAATAATTATTATATAAATATGTCATTAAAAAAAGGAGAAAGTTAAATTAAATTATTTTCAAAATTAGAAAATATTCATTCTATCTAGAATGGACTTAAAAGGAAATATAACCATATAAATGAATTTGGGAATATTATTTTATTACCACATATATGATATCCTATGGCACTATCTTTAGGTAGGGGTCAAACCAAACGCCCACCCCCACCCCCACCCCATAGCATATATAAGATGTTGATCTATCATAAAATTTTATTTTATTCTAATTTAAAACTGACAATATGAGCAAACTTACGCAAGAGATCTTTTGAGAGCAGGAACAACAAGGTCATGATGTGTTTCGGTGCACCATAACTTAGATGTAATGAAAACATCTTCACGGCTCTTTATGAGTCCGCGTTGTATCGCTTCTACCACGGCTCGACCAAGTGCTTCCTCGGAGCCATAGACCGCGGCGGTGTCAAAGTGTCGATAACCGGCTTCGATAGCATCGATAAAAATGGAGACTAATTGGTCAATTGGTGGTAATGTTGGTGCCGTTGGTGCTGTTCCCATGCCTATTAGAGGCATTTCATGACCAGAATTCAACATAACTTTTGGGACTAACATATCCATATGATTAAGTACGTACTTAATTGGAACGATACAGAGAAGATTAAAGCTCGATAATAGCTAGTTTGATATGTTTGGATGTACAAATTTTAAGTAGTTACCTTATCTTCTTATTGAGGTGATAGATTTATTAATGTGTGTGGCAGAGGTTGTAACTTGTACATAGTTACGTTATCTAATTAAATTTGAAGAATTTGAAACACACACCACGTGATATTTTTTAAAGTCCTAACAACATAAATATTTAAGAGTTATAGCTGTAATTTTAGTGCAATAATTAGGAGGTTTAGAAACAGCTAGCATAATAATTGAATGGTGCAGAAATGTCATATTTTGCTATTGTGGTCTTTTTATTTCTCTGTCAATAAATTTAAAATTTAAAATATATATTTGAAAAAGGTATGTTCAAATGTGGAGAATTTTACTTTTTAAAATGAAACAATCCTCCACAAAAATACTTAATATTCTCCCAAATTTCAGCACTTGAAAAAAATCAAAAATATTTTTCCTTTTCTTCATGAAGGAGAGTCTTGAATTAACTAATAAAGTTACTACTATATAACACCAATAAAGTTATTACTATGTAACGAAGGTCATGATGAGTTAAGTCATGAAAATAGTCTGTTACATAAATGCAAAGTAAAACTACGTACATTATAGATTATTGTAATTCGATACTAGATAAATTTAGAAACAATATAAAACTAGAAAAGAAATATAGTCTAGTGTAGGATAAAAATAGCTAAGCAGACATACATCCAACACCATATCTAGAATTAGGAAAAACAAGAAAAAGTCCACTACAAATAACTCCAACCATTAATGGAAAACTCCTCATAATTTCATCAAGTTCTTTAGCATGTCCAGGAAATAGACAAAGTGTCACTCTATGATCAGAAAATGCAATTGCCACAAACACCAAAACAGACATCATTGCATGTACAAAATCTGTCAATCCCACAATGTACCTAGTACAACCAAACCAAAAAAAAAAAAAAAAAAAGTAACGATGTCAACACACTAAATTAATAAATAATTGGAATAAAGAAAACATCGCAAATTTCGTCCACAATATTGAAGATTTTGCCATAAAACTTGTCATGTTTTATGGTGAAACAGTGGCTTTGAGACGTGAAATCGACTAAAGGTATAAAATAGATAATATTTGTGACGGAAGAAGAATCCGTCACAATCCATAACAAATTAAAACGTAGTGAAAATTAATAATGGAAGAAAAATAAAACTGTCACAAATTTCGTCTAAATTGATAAATTCTGGATTAAAACTGTCACAATTTTCGTGTATATTGATAAATTCTGGAATAAAACTGTCACAATTTTGTAAAACTCTTTCTATTTTGTTGTTACAACTATAAAACTATCACAATATTTGTGACGGAAAATATTTTGTCACAATCATAAAATTTTCATAATTATGTGGATGAAAATCTTTAGTAAACTATATATATTCCGTCACACACATAAACATGGAAAAAATCATCACTAAAAGTTACCTTTCTATCTTTTGTCACAATCATAAAATTTTCATAATTTTGTGAAATGAAAAATATTCCATCACAAATTTATATATTTTTTTCTCTTTTGTCATAGAAAAATAGTGTTCATGGCCAAGGGCGATTTACGTCTCACACACAAATATTGCAAAAACCATCACTAAAAGTTACCTTTCATCTTTTTTCAAAGAAACTCTTTAGTCAAAAAATTCCGTCACAAATCTATATTTTTCTAGAAAAATAGTGTTTCATGTCCAATAAGAGCGATTTTTGTCTCACACACACAAATATTGCATAAATCATCACTTAAAGTTAGCTACCTTTCTATCTTTTGTAACAATCATAAGAAATTTCACAATTTTATAAATGAAAATCTTAAGTCAAAAATATTCCATCACAAATCTCTGAAATAGTGTTCGTGGCTAAGGGCGATTAACCTCTGACATACATATTCACAAATTTTGCAAAAACCAAGATAAAAAAAATACCTTTCATCTTTAGGCACATCAATACCAAGTCCAGTCTTGAAAACTTTCAAACCTCTTGGTGTAACAAAACCATAGTAAACCTTCCCATCAGGACCTCGAAAACTATCGGTAAAATGAAAGAAAAAACATGACAAAGTACAAAGTCCAAGTAATGTTAAAATCATAAATGTAGTAATTGGTGAACAATCTCCTTTACCAAATACGGATGGAAGTAACATTTCAAATGTTAAAAGTGTCCCTGTTGGTAGAAAATTAACAAGTAATGAAGTTTTTGAAAGTGTTTTTTGTACACCATTTGCCATTGCTCTTCTTTTTTTGCCACCAATTGGTAATGGTTGAGATAATTCTGGGATTGTATCATCTTGTGGTAAATTAGTAGGATACATAGAAGATGAATTATCGACGCGTTTCGATGTACTGTACATTTTTATTCCAATTCCTTCACTAGTTTTCTCCATTTTTGTGGTTTTTTGGTTGAGAAAATAGTGAAAGTTTGAATGAAGAAATAGGAATGAAGTTTTGATGTGTTTATTTATAGTTTTTACATTTGAAATGTCTACATAGTAAATCATCATTTTATAAGACACGTTTGGTGGCTCCTTTATCATAGCAAACACTCATTTTCATTTTATTTTTTACTTTAAGTAAATTTGTATTTGTATTTATCTAACAAATATTAAGCAGTTTTAGTGTTTGAATTTGAAACTACTTTATAACTGTATTCTTCATGGTTAAAATTTATCAGTGTCAGTTAAATATCTAAGCAGTTTAAAAATGTCAACTTTTTCTTTTTTTTTGAAATAAAAGAAATATTATTCTTTTTTGAAAATATAAGGTGTTTGGCAAATAAGTGAAAACTGTTTTTGAGTCGCAGCAGGAACAATTTTCTATGTTAAAAAAAAAAACTAAATATTTCTGCTTTTTGAAAACAGGATTTTTTTTCCCCTCTATTTTCTTATTCAGATAATGAATTATTCAAAATTGATTAGACAAAAGAAAATAGAACCTCGAATTTGACTATACTAGAGCAAATAAGGATATTTTAATCTGAACAACAAGTATCAAATAGCTTTGTCCATCAAGGGTAGACGTATGGAAAAAAATCATCTAGTGGTTTTGTCTCTTCTAAGACTTGAATTTGATATTTTAGGTTCTCAATCCACTTTATTGACCACTAGGTCACGGTTCACACACATGATTAATAGCGGATCCAACAATATGTTCATGGTTTGATAGAACCCAAAATTTTCGAGATTGAAATGTATATACATGTGCCAAAAACCAAGTTTAGATAGAATTTAGATTTACATCATAACTCACTCGTGTATTTCAAAACACACAACGTCTAAATTCTGAATTCTGTTGCCACAACAATGATATATGCTACTTTTGTAAAAGGTAAGAGCTCCAGACTCTTAAAGGCTATACAAAATGCACATAGAAAAGAAGGAAGAACTATTTGAACAGGAAACCATGTTGAGAAATGGCAATCTCAAAGGCTTGCATTCTTTCTCCTCGAGCAAAACCATTTCGATCATAAGATGAAATTTCATTGATGTTGAGATCAACACAAGTCTGCACTAGTTGCTCACCAACACGTTCCGCTGCATCCTGTGATCAAGAGGTTGCCATGACTTGAAAATCCCATAATGGTTGTAACAAGAAAACATAGAAATTTGCCATAACATTACAAAATTATGGTCTCAATGTGCTGTAGATACTCACTATGGTGCTGCAAGGTGGATCACCGCGGATTGATTTTTGCAAAGTGCTTCCGTAAAACAAGCACTTCTTGTTCTGGTCATCTATCAGTGTAGCATACAACTGTTTTTCTGAGCAGAAGACTGAAAGTCTTGGTTTTTCAGGTGTGCCATTAAACTGCCAAAGACCAATAAAAAGTTTAATGATTAAAGTGAATCAATAAACTTTACATATACATGCCTTTTCTGTTGTGATTGAGTGAGTGAGTTCATGAAATGATTTTAGATAACAATTAAGATTAAACATTGCATTCGGGAACGAAAATGGAAAGTAGATCAAGAACGAGGAGTCAAGGGGAAACAAACTTACAAATACAGAACACGCCAAATGACGTTTCAAGACATCTTGGAACATGTCCAAAGATGTGAAGCAAGAGCAAAGGTACAAATCCACCTATTCCTACTAGATATGGAGATATGCAATATTTTAAATGTCGTGGTGTAGGTAATATGACATATGAGTATCCTTATAGAAGAGCCATGTTGTCGAAGCCTGATGGTCTTTATGCAACGGGTGAAAGCATGAAATGGCAATCCATTAGGTAAAAAAGTTGAATCATTGCTGGCTACTCCTATACAAATATGCCAAGAAACCAATAAACTCTTTGCATTTACCTTATTCAATTATGTACACTTACTCTGTTTCTACGCAGAAACGATCAATCTGTGCTCAACATTGTACGATCTTAAAGCCAAGTTTACATTGATCCCTTTCAAATTAAAGCACTAAATGCATCATTCCCAAATCAAATCCCCTAAATTAGTTTCTTCTTTCTATCCGGACACCAAAAAATTGCAACTTAATACATCAGCACCAAATCTTGTGCAATACCATTACTTCTTAGGGTGGTCAACTAACAACAACATACCTAGTGTAAGTCCACAAATAGAGTCTGGGGAGGGTAAGATGTACGTAGACCTTAGCCATATCATTTCCGAGAGACTTTTGGCTCAAAAGAGAAGTTATTCGAGAAGGGTGGAAGAAGAAAAAATGACAGGATACAAAGCAACAGATAGTTTAAACACATTGAAGAAAAGAAACTACGCGCTTACTAAACACTACTACTAATAAGGAGAAGAGAATATGGGGCTAGCCCCTACCTCTCACACCTAACATGCGGCCACGCTCAGCTAACTACTAACCTTCCTATCTAAGGCCATGTCCTTAGTAAGGTGAAGTTATAACACATGAATGTGGCTATATTAATTACCTTATCATGTCTCAAATTTGACACTAAACAATATTTTGCTGGGCAGAAATATCAACAGCCATAATTTTAACAAAGGTCACATACCTTCTTTCGAATTCGCCTATTTCGAAGTTTAGCACTCTCAGTTCGAGAATTAGCTTTAGCTGTGGCTTGAATTACCAACGGCTTCATGTCTAAGCCTACAAAGTATAATATACAAAACTAAGTACAAAGCAGAACAAAATTTCCAATACCAAAAGACATTATTATCTAGTAAAGCTAGAAACTTTAGAGCAATTGACCATTAAAACTTACTTTTAATTTGGATAGGAAGAGTGGTATATGAGTGATTTATACAAATTCCAAAGAGCTCACAAGTCTTGATTTTTAGCGAACAAACATTACCCAAAGCCATTGTTGCCATTCTTTAAGGCTAGATTTTTCACTTGCTAAGAGAAATTAAAGCAGACCCATTTCTCAAAAATGGACATTTTGGTGCCACACTCTTTGGGGAATTTAATCAAACAGGTTATCTGCAAAATACCTTCTTCCCATAGCACACTCTCTTTCACTCTGCAGAAGATAAAGAGAAGGGAACGAAAAAAAAATTGGACTCGATTAATAAGTATATTGGTTTTGGGCTGGATATAAGCCCAAAATAAGCAAAGAAAGTTGTAGTCCATGAAATTTTTCAAAATCTTATGATCAAACGTGTTATTCAGAATTAAACTCCGAAGAATTTTTTTTAATGATCAACACCCTTTAAATACATGTAGAATATACTAAAATTGTATTTAATGGTCTTAAACCGGTCAATTAGCTGAGAGGTTAGAATTAAAGAATTGTCAAAAAGAAAGATGCAATATTTTTTACATATCAAACATGGGAAGTATACAAAAATTATAGCATAGGGACGAGGGTATTGAATTTATATAATGTTATGAATCAATAATTTGAATGATAAATTAAGAAGAAAAATAGGGTATGAGTAAAGCTACGATGAAAAAGATAGAGTGGAAGATAAAATAGAATTATTAAATAATAAGTGACTTGCCAAAATGAGAAGAAAAATATCAGTGTAACAACACGATCCCACCAAATCGATCGCTACAAAAAATAAGACTTTTCTTTGTTACCAAACAATGGTTTTAAAATAATACGATACAATAAAATTGAAGTAACAATCAAAATAAATACTCCCTCTGTTCCAATTTATGTGACACATTTCGGGTTTCGAGATTCAAATAAGTCTATCTTTGACCATAAAGTTTTCCTATATCTTTTAAATATTTTGAATTATCAATTATTGAGACTTATAGTACTTTTTATGTAGTTTACAAATATATAAATTTCATTTTAAAAAAATTGAAAAATTTCATGAGCAAATTCTCGGTCAAACTTAAACTGTTTGACTCTCGAAAAGCGAAATGTGTCACATAAATTGGAACAGAGGAAATATTACATTTAAACTAACAATACAATTAAGTAATTTGACACATAATTTGTATAAGAAGAATTAGGTAAACCTCAAGCATTTACCATTAAATGTGTTTAAAGCGTACAATCAAATTACAAAACTAAATCTCATTACGTCAACAGTTAGATAAACCTCGAACATTAACCATTAGACGTGTTTAAAACATACAATCAAATCACAAAACTAAGCCCCATACGTGAATCTCATTACGTTTTGCCAGTGCCCCACCCCAAAACAATTTCCAAAACTGCCCTTTTAAAACACTACTATTTACAAGTTGACAAGTTCAATGGTGCTGGACCATAGAAAGAAAGTAAAGACTCACTAGTATTAGATTAAATCCCTCAAAAATATCTGCCATCTATCTCAAAAGGATAAACACTAATTAATTAATTAAATTAATTAATCAAATCATAAAAATCAACCACCACATTTAACTGTCTACATAATTCCAGAATCTTCTACAAATTTCTGTGTGCTTCTTTTGCCTATCTTCACTCTTCTGCAACTACTAACTCTCTATTACGAATCTTCTTCTCCAAATTTCTCTCTAATAATTCTCAAAAAATCTTCAGTTTAATGGCTTCAGAATCAGAATCAGAATCAGCATCATCGTTGATGGAGAATTTGATGAATTCCAGAAACAGAGACCTTTCTTTGTTTTTACCTTTCATTTTATCCATCACGAACAATTCAATTTCATCAAATTCAGTTCAAGATTCATCCAACCCAGATGAGCAAACAGATGAATCAACAACCCCATCTGAGTTTTCCGATCGGATCATCCTCGTAAACCCGTTAACCCAAAACATGATTGTAATGGAAACCCGTTCATCTACTGCTTTAGATTCATTTCTGAACGAATTGATGAGCAAAGAAGGTCAACCACCAGCTTCCAAAGCATCAATTGACGCGCTTACAAGTGTTGAGATTTGCGAAGAAGGAGAAAAAGGGGAGTGCTCCATATGTTTGGATGATTGGGAAATTGGTGGGGTAGTGAAAGAAATGCCTTGTAAGCATAGATTTCATGGAGATTGTGTTGAAAAATGGTTGAAAATTCATGGGTCGTGTCCAATTTGTAGATATAAAATGCCCGAAGAAAATGGTGATTCGAAAAATCGAGGGAGGAGGAGGAGGAGGAGGAGAGAGATTTGGATGAGTTTTTCAAGTTCAGAAAATCATAATAATCAAGCAGTTTCTGCTAATTTTAGTTCAGTAAATGATCATGATCATGCATCAGAAGCTTAGAAGCAACTTTTTTTTTTTTTTTTTTTTTTTTGGGTTCAAAATTTTCAGTTTTTTAAAATTAATAATGTTATTGTACAGAGCCATATTTTGTTGTTTGTTGGATGGTGAAATGGAGGTTTATTTTTCATGTTCAATCATTCATATTCTATTACCAAATATTAGAAAATGAATCCATTCTCATTGCTTTGTACAAATTTATCTTATCAAATGTCTAATTTATGTTGTATTGTGAGGTCAAAATGAACCTCCAAATTAAGTACAAAAGCAAATTTCCAAGAACTTTTGAGAGTGTATTTTCACTTGTTGTTTGAGAGCTAATATTTAGTTTTCCACTTAAAACTTGATCATTAGCCTATGGTTTTTCCCTTGAAAGAGAAAAAAATTATGTTTTTACTATGGAGGAAAAGAACATTTATTTGTCAATTTGTTTAGTTATTTTAAAGTCTCATTCTAACTTAACAAGTCAATCTATTGGACAACTAAAGGTCCAATTTTGCTTTATCATCTTTTTGGGCTAAGATCATTTGGGTTTGATTGATTTAGGCCCTTCTTGGGCTGATATTTCACATTTTCCCTTCTCAATCTGACTGCACAAGTGGGATCTAGATAAGTGGTGCATATATTCTACAACATATTCAATATAATTCTTCTATAAGTTGGGACCTTAACTGTTTTTGATATACTCTCAACAAAGAAAGTAAGACTACTTTGTGGTTACAAAATGGTTCACATGGCAATATTTTATGAGTGACAAATAAGATAGTCACAATAGATTACTAAGTGGCCAAACATATTAAACTACCTTGATAGCGTAAGCTGTCCCTTAGCATTTTCAATTTACTCATAGAAAATGGCCTTGTTTGCTCTATAGTACTATTATTAATTTTATTGATTTCTAAAACAATTACTAATAAATATTCTTTTTTGGTGTAGTTCAAGTTCCTTGCTTGCATCTTTAGAAAAGCATAACAAAAAATGGGATTCCTAGAACATATAGATTCTCCAAGTTTAGCAGCTCATATGCACCTGAGTTAGAATATGGTATCAGAAGAAAAGAAAAGAAAAAAAACTAAAAAAGAGATGCCATTTATCTACACATATTCTCTTGAGTTGTTTTGCACCTATGGTAGAAGAACTTCACTTTGAATAATCTTTCAACATCATATTCATTTTTTTTCATAAATCAAATTGACTATCTAACTAGGCTTGTGTGAGCTCGTTCACATTGTTGGTTTCAAGTCTCGATAAAGGTGGATGGTTGATGAGGGTCAATCAGAAATAACCTCTCTACCCTATAAAAAATAGAAGTAAGGCTATGTACAATTTATCCTCCCCAGACTTCACTTGTGAGCTTACACTTTTTTTTTTTTGGTTATGTTTATTGTGTAATGCACTCTATTTCGCATTATTTAGTTGTTGCTATTGCTTTCATATCTATATATAACCCCTTTTCTCAAACTATTTAGAATGCTTTATTTATGCTACGGGTCTATTAGAAACAGTCTCTCTATCTCTACGAGATAGGGATAAAATCTACATACGCTTTATCCTCTCCGGACCTTACTTGTGAGATTATACTGAATATGTTATTGTTGTCTAATGGACCATCTGTTCTTTGGACTCATTCTCTGCAATGGAATAGATTCATGTACTTTTAGTAAATGTGAAACAGGGAAAACAGAGTTGTGACTTGTGAATTTGTGCTCATTATATCCAATACCTATCAATATGGATATACTTTGAAAAGTTCTCTTAAGTTTCATTCACAAAACAATATACATATTATTATTTTCTATAAACAACATTACTAGCTATAGGAATCAATGACTTTTATATAGAATAAAAATAAATACAATACTAACTATACTCATTCAAGTCTATAACTTTTTTAACATTTTCATCATACTCATTTGGACATTTTTTGTTCAAATCAATTGTCTCCAAATATCTTTTACCAGATGATTGTTCATCACCACAAATGTTATGTCTACTTCTTTTTTTCCCTTTAGTTTCTTGATTCAATGATAGACCAATAGAAGTACTATTCTTGTTGTTCCGCGAGTTATTTTGATCTTCCTTTCTTGCTGAGCTCTCAGAAGATGTTAATGAACTTTCAATCGAACACAAGATTCCTTCTTTCAATGTTTTATTCTCTATGTCTTTCGAGATTGAACAATCGATTTCTGTTATGACTGATAATGAAGAACTTGGACAACATCCCATGTTAACCATTGAAACTAATTGAGAGAGTTCAGCTTTAGCAAGTTCAACTCCTGAAGAAGTACCATAATCTGCTAGTGTCTCTTGTGCTTTCCTTAAAACTGATTGTAAATACTTGCCTTGTGCTTCAATCCTAAGCTGTAAATGTCTTTGTACCTAAAATAAGTACAACAACTACGCCTCAATCCCAGTTAAAATTTTGTAAATTTGTATGTATTGTGAGGATTCATCATGACTTGACTAGTTTATGTTGATCTATAGCGTAACACACCCCTTATGACAAACAGTGTAAAACTAGTCAATTTATGATGGATCATCCTCGAATACATACAAATTTGTAAATATCTTGGAAAAGTATGCATATGAAACTCAAGAAGATATTCATATTTTTGGATAAATTTTACCTCAATTTGTTGATGAAGTTTCCTTTGTACATCCATTTGCATTTGTAAAGCTCTTGTAATTTGGAAACTCCTGAGAAAAAAATTAACTAGTTAGATGTTGTAAATGCTTGTCAAATTTCTATGTTAACCGGCGTTTAACCATAGATTTTGGATCAGATTTTAAAAGTTTATCTTCAAATGACCATCAAATTTGATCAGACTCAAAATATGACATTCAAATATTTTCAAGTTCTCAAAATATGATTCATACCACTTTTTGGTACTTCCACTCACAAAACTTTGAATTTTTTTTCCAAGTAAAAAAAACACAACTTCAAAAACTCAAAATTTTCAAGTTTCAACTTCAAAATCTACGACCAGAGGGGATCTTAATTTATTGCATTTCAAAGAGAAGAAATCATTACTCATTCATCTGATTTTGAGATCCATCACATACTCCCAAAGATAACTTATGATCACTCTGAGGCAACTCTGTATCAAAATAAGTCCTCTGCTTTAAGCCTCTGAAGATTTCATTTCTCTTTGTATCATCATCATCATTAGGTACTATTTCACACAAATCCAATTTAACTTCTTGTTTTTTTTCATCAAAAGATTGATCAGTCACCGAACTTTTTCCTAGACGATATTTCTGTACAAAGAGGAAAACCAATGAATCAGTTCAAAGTCGTGCATTTTTGGAGGATCTGATAAGGGTGCAACAACATTTTTAAAGAGTCTGAGCAACATAGTTACCTGTAAATGGCTCTTGAGGTGATATGAAGTTAGTCCATGAATGTTCATCACTCTCATCAATGATTTTGGTGTAGCCTCTACATTATCAATCAAATAACAATAATTAAATTTGTAACAAGAATAAGTTGTTGCACCTTGACATAGGTGCAACAACGACATTTTTGGAGGATCCGAGCAGGTAAAAAGTACTTACTATCTGGACCTCCTAGTTGAGAGACTGCATCGACGAATCGTTGGTGAAGATCAGGAGTCCATTTTAGTCTAGGCTTGGCATCACTTGATAAAACTAAGTTCATATCTTTACTTTGTTGTGCATTTTGATCAAGAGCCATCTTTTTGTTGTTGATTTACAAGGTAGAAATGTATGTGTATTTTTTGAATTGAAACATGTAGAAAAGAGTTTGCTTTTGTGTGTCTGAAAAATGTGGCAACTCTTATAGTTGTATATATAATTGGGAAGTTTGTTAAGGGTGTCCCATGTTGTTTTCTCACTCCATATCTGGAAACATATGTTGTAAGGGAATATATGCTCTCCTATGAGCTGTGGCCCTTCTTTTCTTCCATTTCCCATTTCATATCAAACTTTTTCTCTATTTTAAATTATTTTTCTTGTGTTTCCAAGTCATTTAACTTATCGCACTATTCTGTTGTAGTTATGGTTTTTTTTTTTCCAGAATGATTTATCATGTTTTCTATAGTATTTTGTAGTGATTTCTTTTTTTCGATCTGCTTTGATATGTTTTCCTATAAACCAAGGGTTTATCAGAAACAATTTCAGTACTAGCTACCTCTCAAGATAGGGGTATAGTTTGCGTACAATATTACCTTCACCAGACCTCACTTGTGGGATTGACGTTTCTGGTATTTCTTTTTTCAATCTGCTTTAATATGTTTTTTTTTTCTTTAGCCGAGGGTCTATCAGCAATATTACGAGCGCGATAGAAATAACGTTTGCATGCACTTTATCCTCCTTAAAATCGACTTATAAAACTACACTAAATATGTTGTTGTTGATGTTAGTGATCTAATAATTTAATATTTTTTCTTCTTTTTTTTCAAAATGTTATCATGTTTTCTATAGTATTTTGTCATGATTGACACTTCTGATATTTCTTTTTTCAATCTGCTTTAATATGTTTTTTTTTTTTAGCCGAAGGTCTATCAGCAACAAGCTCAATAGAGATACGTGCACTTTATCCTCTCCAGACCTAACTTATTAAATTACACTGAATATCTTATTGCTGACGCTAGTGATATTTAATAATTCTCTCTTTTCTCTTTCTTCTTTGACTTGAAAGGGTGTGTGTGAGAGAATCTATGATTCAGCAAAAACAAAGAAAGCAAACACATTTCAATTTTGAAGTCTCAAAAGGAGAGAAAAGTGGAGGAAAAAAATAAAGTTTATAATTTGTTTTTACCCTCCTTGTTTTTCCTTCTTATTTCTCTTTCTTTCTGCTTTGATTCCCCTACTGAAAATAGCCAGCCCCACCATTATTTATAATGGAAACTAACTTTTTTATAAATCTTAATATAGGAGCCTTTGATGTAAGCAAAAAAAAAAAACTATTATTTGGTATTTCTTTATTGGAAATATTGATAAAAAGGGATTCTTTAAAATAATTATTTTCTTTGGGTTTTTTTTTCTTTCTTTCTTGTACATAATAATTTTCTTTTGTTGAGAGGTGTCGTTGTATTGGCAGATTCTATTTGTTTTTTTATAGGGATAAAGGAATCAAGGAATCTAGTAATAGATTTTTTTTTCTTTCTTGTACATAATTATTAAGTTTTTTTTTTTATGTTATCAAGAAGTACTTTATGTGTTACTAAGAGATAATAATGAAGCAAAAAACAAATATTTCAAATAGAACTATTTAATTAATAATCAAAAGTATTAACCTTAGTGTTTTTAATATGTCTTTATTATCAATCTTTGAATTTTCAGATATACTATAAGTATATGCTTGTTATCTACTATGTAAAAAAAAACATGGAAGACAAAAAAGAGATCAGAAGAATGAAATCTATAGTTATTTTATTATTTTAATTTTAATGTAAAGCAAGAAGAGTGTGATAGATAATAATGAAATGAAATGGAATCAAACTTAGAAGAATTATTCAATGGGACCCTTCCCTTGCAGAGAATTAGGGAAGACTAAGTCCATATATCATTTATACACCATAACCATCTAACCGGCGAATCTAAAATTTCTAGAATATTTAGTTCTTTTATAACATGACGTAACAGATAATACTATATTAATATACATAAAATATCTAATTTTATAAAGAGATCATAAATTCACATACTTCATTTTTAACTTATAAATTTGCCTTTGGTTACGTTTTCTATCACCAACTAGTTGAGGTCAGTTATATGAATCATTTATGTAGAAAAAATATTAAATTTGTTTTTACGCTATTCAAAAATGTTCGATTATGTTATCCGTTACACGTTTGGTTATTTAGACTCTTTTCATCAGAAAATTGTCTCGTATTTGCTTTTCCCATTAATGGATGATATAACATGAAATGTATGGACTAGATTCAGAGTAAGAATAGATCATAAGCTTAACTAGCTAGGGGTAAAGCTAGGTAATTGTAACACCCCCGAAATTTTTTGAGCTAAGACTCGAACCATTCTTCGTAGTAAGTAGGATTTTACCGAGAAATTTAAAATTTTCTTAAGTGCTAAGGTCACTAGATGTAGCACCTTGAGTTCCAAAAAGAACTAAATTGGAAATAGCAAAATCTGAAATTTTGCAAGTTATACTTAAGTTATGAGTTTTTGATCAACTTAAAATGACCATAAATCTTAGTACATGATGAGTTAGGTGGGCTACAAGATATCTAATGAAAGATATTTAAATTATCTTTCCAACGCCACCTAGTTTGCTAAGTTTCGAGGTCGGATGAGTGAGTTATGCCCTTTTGAAGTCAGGTTGTCCAGTTAAGGAAAGTTACCCGAAAATAGTAAGGGGTACTTTGGTTTTTTCCTTACCAAATCAGATTTAATTCATTTTTAGTAAGATTTTAAGGGTCTAATCCTATTAGGTTCAGTTTTCTAATCCTAATATACGCCTAGGG
>JAJONR010004514.1:0-78633 GCA_029582245.1 Solanum etuberosum
GGCCTGAGATTAAGAACAATAAGAGGGTCAATTGACCCTAAAATCCATGTCATCACCCGAGCATCTTTAACCTTCCATTGACCGAGCTTTGTAGGATCAGTAGGAGTAGGATCGCTTCTATCTATATGTCCCCATAATTCTTTTCCGGTGACAAATAGTTGGAATTGAAATTCCCAGGCAAAGTATTTTTTTCCTGTGAAACGAACATGGAAGGACTCAGATTGATATGAAGCCATGTTCTTGACAAGCTAAGGAAGATAGAAACGCAATGATACAAAATAACCAGAATGACCAAGACTAAGATTCCAAGATACTTAGGACTAACTGTTGACTAAAAAACAGTAAGCAGAACCAAAACTTTCAAAAAAAAATCTGAAAGGAACCACAGATGAAAGACACTAAGAATCAAAGTACTAAAAAAGGCTCTGATACCATGTCAATTTTGCTGAATGAGTGCTCTCAAATGAGAGTTCTTCCATTAAATAGAAAGAATTCGGATTTACATGCCTAAAAATCTGCTATATATCCCTAAATATATGTTATTCCTAATTGTAATATCTCTGAAAATATGCTACATTAATCTATGCTATCTCCTATCATCATTACACAAATATTTAGAGTTATAACATAGATATATACAGATATTAAGAATCTGTCCAATCATGCTAACATTAAGTATCCCATATTGGTTGCGAATGAGCTGCTGCATCCCCTTCTCATAAGGTTTTGGGAGATTCTCTCCTCATGAACTAGCATTTTGGGTTGAATTAGGCCCAATGTCCATTTTCTTAATCACACCCATTACTTTAAAGTTTTGGGTTGGATGCTCGAATATTTTAGCATGTATCTAACCCTATTCTTGGTAGACCTTTACAGACACTTTCAAGTCTGGTTCTTGAACTCTATAATCAGGTTACGCGTGTGGGGAGATATTGTAGATATACAATATCCTGGACGACTATGTAATGGTTTTCAAAAGTTGTACACTGATCTAAGACTATTCAACAATTAGGATGATGCTCAGATTCTTTCATAATGTTTATATGCACAAGTACATATACTGGAGGTATATCTGTTATTCAGGAACATTTCCTCAGCTTTGAGATGGTAATTATTATGTATGAGGTAATTAACAATTTGAGAGAGGAGAGTATTTCTTTTTTCTGCTTAATGAATGTACACCAAACAGATGGAAGTCGAAGACATTTGGTTAATTTCTGATGTTTGAGTGGTTTGTGCCATGCAAATACTATTGATTATCCTTCTGTAGGTGGTTTAAATATCAATGCTCTATCAATATCAAAAATCTTGTTTCTTTTATTGTTTTGTATTCGGTAAGTCATTTGTTTGGTTTCTCTTAGTGCCTTTTTGGGTACTAACCTGACGTGAATAAACTGGACTTTCTTTACAAGTATAAATTATGTATTTGAAGATTCAATGAATTTTGAGAACTTATTAACTTTGAGTAACATGTAGTAAGATCTTAGTTGTTACAAGTTGTTGCATTCTGCTTTAATGTGCTAATGTAAAGAGTATCGAGATGATTAATGCCATTTTGACAGTTTCGACCTACCTGCTTTCCTAGCATGGGTGGTCCAAGTAGCTGATAATAATTACCTAACATTTCAGAGCTACAAGGAACTAACGGGGACTGCCTGGACTTATGTCTACTTCGTCAGCTTCTATCTTATCTCAGTTTTGTGGCTGTTAAATTTGGTAAGTATCCACGTCTACTCTTTGCAAAATCTGGTCTCTAGCTCTCCATAAACATAAAGGCAAACCAGAAAGTCAACTTCTGATGTTCAGATGAGTTCTCATGAATTCATTGTACCAGATAACATACTCACATTGGTAATGTGTCTGTTTACATAAAATGAGGGTACTTACTCCAGTGAATACCAATATTTTGATCTCTAGGTACTTGTAGGTATACTACATCAATATCCAGTTTGTTATCTCTGTTTTATGTGCCTGCTCTTAATCCCTCCTCTTCTCGTAATAATGCACAAACAAACTGTTATATTGCATTTTTCATGATTCAACATGTTTATAAGCTGTTGTCTGCTAAATTTACGTGCCTTCAAATTTTGTTACCTCTGAGAGCTAATTATTTTGTTGATTAGATATATTCTGTGTCCCAAATTGATGTTATCCCAAGAACTTTGATCTCTTTCTCTCTCCCTAATTGATATGGAAGTTGGAAAAAATAAAAACCACTCAAAGCTGACCTCAAAATGTTTCAAACCCATGTCGGACATCTGATATATATATAGGGAAAAGGGCTTGATATACCCCTCAACTAAGCAATTTAGAGTTGATCTACCCCTCATTTAAACAAGTGGCCCAGAAATACCCTTTTCGTCTAACAGAAGTGAAAAATAGTTTTAAATTTTTTATTTATTTTTTATTAAAAAAAATAATAATAATCCATGTAGGGGTGTATTTTAGAAACTTTAAATTACAGAAGTTGTAATACTGCATCTTTTTAATTGATCTTATCATTATTTTTCTTTTGTGCTCGGACACTTTCTTCTTTCCTATGTGTTTATACTCTGTATAGCCCTATAGCAAATGTCAGTGCTGAAACGAAAAACAAACACTTCAACAATAAATGATAATTGATAACCGAATACTTTACCTTTGCTTGGACTCCTTTCAGATTGTAGCATTTGTCTTGGAAGCTTTTCAAGCAGAAATGGATCTAGAGGCTGCGGCAAACTGTGTGGATGGTGATGACAAGGTTAGTTTATGAACTTGCATCAGCCGATTCCTTCATGATCTAACCAGCTTTGGTCACTCTTCAAAAGAGAAAAAACAGAATCTTTTATTCAAAACATTGACAAAACTATCACTGCTAACTGTTGTAGCACATGGAAATGACACCAACGAATGTCTGGGCACGAATGTGAACTTTAGCTATATCTTGTTTCTGGTTTTTTGCGTACCGTAAACCCTGTTTGTTTATTCTTTCCTCACTTTCCTATTTTTAAATCCCTCGGCATTCAAATCTACAATTACACAAACAGCAGTCAACAGAACATACTAAATTGTATTCTAACCTTTCATCACTCTATAACCCTCAAAACAGTTCTAGACTTTTCGTCTTTCTACTAGCCTACCCTCTGTTTGATCTTTTAGTCTTGAACTAAGTCCTCATTAAACGAACCAATTGGTACTAATCTTGGAGATCTACATCTCTTTTTCCGTTACTTAACAGTTAACATTGTTGTCTTTGTTAATAATATGTACTCATGTGAACCTGAATTCTTGTTGTTTAATTCAGGAATCAACAAGTGAGCGGAGACGTAATGTTGGGTAAGTTTGATTGATTAATGTTGAGATATGGGAAAACTTTCATCAACACGTTCAAGATGTAAACCATTTTTCTGATTGGCAACTTCTTTCATTGCACAGCACTAAGACTCGGAGCCAGCGAGTAGATTTCCTCCTCCATCACATGTTGAGTTCTGAACTAACAGAATGCTCCCATGACAATCCATAAGTTTGCTCCTTTCTCCATGCTGGTAACTTCATCAACATTTCTGATTGTAAATTTGATAGAAATGATTTATCTGTTGGCTCTTTAACTATTATATTTTCCTTTAATCTCAGCTTTATGCAGTTCTGTGAACATCAGAAGTTGAGTTATTTTGGTGGTGAAGCGAAATTGCAATGTACATTTCCAACTAATTATGTGTATGTATCGTGAATTGTCATGTGTTGTGTACGTAGTATGAATTCCATCGAGCCTACGACAACATTGTAGCTGTTCCACTCCACTCATAGATGTAATTTATCTGCACCCTTCTTGTGGCACATATGGGAACCTCACACGCTGCTGTATTACTCAGATATTGTACGATGATTTGCTTGTAGTTTTTTCACTCTGCTTCTCAAACATTCAAATGAAAACATGAGGAATGAATTTAAACAATTTTTCATTTACAGTTTATATCTTTCTTCTCTCCATTTCTCTATGGGGGCAGTCTAAGTGTACTAAACTTCCGCTATACAGGGGGTTCGAGGAAGGAGATTTTGAATTAAATCAGGCCCCAATATAATGTTAGCGAGATTGATATTGATCAAAATATATTACTGTCAACAGAAATATACATTGCCAAATTGTAACTAACAAGGATATTTTTATCTTATTTTATGTATTGACCGTATACAACTAATTTTAAAATATTATATTTCATAGCTATAGATAAAGTTTTATAACAAATTTCTCTCTTTCCTTTCTCACTCGCCTTTCTCCTCTCTCGTTCGCCTCCTCATTCTATCTTCAATAAATACAAATACACATGATAATACATAAATACAAATACACAAGGCAACAAGTGAATATAAATACACATGAATACAAATACAATTTGTTACGTACAAATACAATTTGTTACGTACAAAATACAATATGAATATAACATGTCTTCAATCTCTCTCTCTCCTAGATTTCACTCCTCTCTTCTCCCTCTCCACATTTCGGTGGTATCTCTTCTGGCCAAAAGAATTTTTCTTATATCTCTGTTTAAGTTCAAACTATAGTCATTTTAAAGTTCCTCTTATTAATCATTAAAGTGCATTTTATAAATATCGTCGAAAATCATATTTCATACAAGGCGGGTGGGGAAGTCTACTACTGTGAGTGCAGAGTTGAAAGTAGATTTTATTCAGCCAAAACAGAGGAAAATTATTATGGCAGATAGCAAAATGGCTATGTGCAATTGCTCCTACTAGGGTTTTGCTTCATGTTCTGTTTTCTCTAGTTTATTGCAGCTGCCAATCTTTGAGAGACTTGGTCAGTGGAGCTACATTTGATTATATAATAGTCTTCATTCTTCTTGTCAACGGTATGGATCAAACTCTCTAACTGCATTTCTTCCATTTGGCTGCTAAATAAGTTTTACTATTATGAGTTTTGAGTAAAGGTTCCATTTGGATGCCCCAACCTGAGTTTTGAGTAAAGGTTCAACATTCTCACCCAAAAAAAACAAAAGAAAAATATTTTCTCTAGAAAAACAAGTTTATAGAAGTAGGGAAAACAAGTTGCGTAAGTAAGTTCCAAGTTCATTATCTACTGTCCGCCCACCCCAACGTCTCTAATCCCCATTCCTTGACCATTCCACCCCTTGAGTGGTGGAGCCAGAAATTTGGGGAAGGATGTGCTAATGTTCTTTTTAATTGTGCTAAGCTTAGATGCGCGGACTCTTCGGTTTAGATGTCAAACTTGTGTTGGATTCTCTAAAAATACACTATTTTTGGAGAATGACATTTTTGAAGAGTTCGAGTAACATAGGCTAAGTGTCTGCAAAATTAAATATACACTCATAATAGTCAATATTTAACCTATGTACACCACATAATTTTTGAGTTAAAAGTGTGTATCGGACCACCCTTCACCTAAGGTGGCTCCATCATGCCCCCGACACCATTCTACCCTCATAATATTTTGTCAACTTATATTATAAATGTTTTTGAGATAATATTTTTACTTACTTATCAAACACTAGAAAATAATTAAGAAAGAAACTCACTTATTTTTCAAAAAAGTATTTTCTAGCAAAACATTTTCTTTCGTACCAAACACTTTTCATACTACGTTTCTAGTTCATCCCAAAAAAAAAAAAGTTATCTCTCTGTAATTTTTATCCCTAGTGAAATGATTTATGAATATTCAAATGTTCTGCTTTACCATAAATTTCAAAAGTCTTGCCTTTTTGGTTAAATTTGTGTCATGTTAAACAGTGTCATGTGAATGAAGATGCTATGATATTTGTGATGTTTCACTTTATTTTATTTACTTTGATGGATATTAATTGAGGAAAGCTTTTGTTTGGGTGATGAGTTTTGTTTTATGTAACATATTTAAGATAGATATCCTGTACTTTTTTCTCATTGTTGTAATACTTACATCTTTCTAAGTTCAGTGTGAATCTCACTGACTTTTTGTATTGGTGAATTCTAGCTTAATATACAGAACAACTCAGGGCAAACCTTTTGGCAGAAGGTGGAGTTCATTTTTGGTAAGTCAAGACAATGGGGGAAACTCATGTAAAAGTTAATTTACATTGGGGAGGTAAAGTTGTGTATGAAGCAGGTTCAGGCTTGGTGAGATACAGCCGCGAACCTCAAGTGATGCAAAGGTTCCCAATTTCCCTCAAGTACGATCGTTTGCAACGCATCTTTAGGAGTAAAATGGCTGTAAGTGATCCCAAACTTACAGTGGTCATAACTGGACGATATCCAAATGTAATTTTGGCCAATGGGCTCCCAATTTTTGGTGAGACTCCGATTTACAGTGATGGATCGCTGTTGTCATTTCTCCGAAGTCCTGAGACTTTTAGTAATCACATCACCATAGTTGTGCTTGAAATGTATGCAACAGTTAAACGCTTCCCCCTGGTTGAACAACCTACCGACACTGAGTTTGATTTAGACGTTGGAGATACTACATATCTTCCTAGTTTGAATCTTGGTTTTCCAAGGGGTACACTTCAACAACAAGCAATGGTAGGAGTGGCTAGCCAGTCAAAAGATACGAGTGGATTTGGTACACGATATGATCGTGTGGCTTCAATGCACTATCGTAACATTGATCGGAGTATGCACAACCGTGAGATAGGGGGGAAAAGTAAGGATCTTATGTGGTTTCAGAATTTGGACCGAAGTGTTAGACACCCTGAAAATCCAGGTACAAGTGCATTAGTCGGGGGTAGTAGCAATCAACACTACCCTGCTCAATTGGAGTCAATTGATAGGTAAATATAATGATATTTTGTTCACCTTATTTAGGGGACTTCTAATTGTGTTTGAGATTTGAATGGCTTGAAATGTTCTTATGTTTGTAGGCGTAATGATATTGAAAACAACCCCACGTTCACTCAGCCCACAAAACTTGTGAATAACAACAATGTTGCTAATGATGAAGTTAATGAGTTGGACAATAATGTCCCATTAGATTATGAAGCGATGGATGATAATTTTTCGTCTGGTGGTGATGACGATTCTGATAAAGACGCTGCAACCCCCGGTGAAGGTCCAGAAGATTGTGCCAGCGTGAGAGTCACCGATCATATTCGGGATGCACTTTGGAATCAGAAAAAACCTGGATTTATCCGTTCAGGTTAGTTTGGTGCCAAAGAATTCTAATAAATATATCATGTTGTATGTTGGCCTATTTATTTATTTTTTAATCCTTAATTTTAGTTACCCACTTTATGATAAACTTAAATTTGCTGATATTTTTTTGGTACATGCAATTAGGTATGCTATTTCAGAACAAGCTGAAAATGAAAGACGCAGTGAGACTATATAGTCTACATCATCGGAAAGAGTTCATTTCTGATCAGTTCAGAGCTAAATTTTGGATATTTGCAAGTGTAATAAACAGGGTTGCCAGTGGATGATCCATTTTACGGAGATTCCAGGTGGTATGTGGAAGGCAGAAAAAATGATTGCGGAACACAGTTGTACCATGAGTGCATCTGAGGAGGAGGATCATTCCAATTTAAGAAGTAACATGATTGCTATTGCGTTGATACCATCTATTACTATCAATGCATACATCAGTATTAAGGATATTCAGGTTATTATTAAAAGGTTGTACAAGTTTACGCCTAGTGAAAGAAAAGCATCTAGAGGGCATAAGCGAGCACTTGAAATGGTATATGGGGATTTTGAAAGTTCTTTCAAAACGTTGCCTAGATACATGGCTGCTCTACAATGTTTTAATCCAGGGACCGTTGTTGAGTGGGAGCACCAGTCAACAACAATGCAAGGTGACCACATCTTCAAGTATCTCTTTTGGGCTTTTAAACCAAGTGTCGATGGATTTAAAAGTTGCAGGCCAGTTATCTCAATAGATAGCACGCATCTCTTTGGTAAGTATGAGATGAAACTGTTAATTGCTATGGGAATTGATGCGAACAATAATAATCTCCCACTTGCATATGCTCTGGTTGCACGCGAGAGCTATGATTCATGGTCATGGTTCCTTCGATTGTTGTGGAAATATGTTGTTTGTGATAGACAACAAATTGGGCTTATTTCTGAGCATCATCAAGACATCTTGCAGTGTGTCCAAACATATGTGTGGTTACAACCACCCGTCACATACCACAGGTTCTGTGTTCGACATTTGAAAAATAACTTTAGTAAAAAGTTTCTCAACAGTGACCTGGAGAACCTAATGTGGTTAGCGGCTACAGAGAACCAACTGAAGAAGTTCAGACAGAGGATGGAACAAATCAAAACGTTGTCACATGCAGCGCATCTGTGTATGCCAATCTTCCCTTAGAAAAATGGACAATGTATAAGGACGATGGTTATAGATGGGGGGCTCTGACAACCAATATCCATCTGTCTTACTACGGTTTACTGATGAAAGCTCGTGGATTGCCTGTTACTGCCATTGTCCGTCTTACATTTAAAAGTATTGTTGATCGTTTTGATGAAAGATGCAGACTTGCTGTTGCGCTGATCCAGGGTAAACATCCATGGCCTCTCGCTATTGGAAAGAAGTTTAAAGAATATACAGCGAAGGCACAAAGGCACACTGATTGCATGATTTACAATATTGAGAATGCAGTCTTTGAGATTCGGACATTTGCACATGCAGGTAAAGGAGGAAATGTGCATGTACTCACTGGTCGAGAAAAGAAATGTACATGTGGGAAATGGAGAAATTATCATATGCCATGCTCACATGCCATTAAATCTTGTCATTTCCGTGGCATTGAACCAAGGGACTACATTAGCGAGTACTACAGTTGCAGGTTTTACAAACAAACGTACAATGGGAAGTTTTTCCCCTTACGTGAAGAGGCACATTGGCCACCTTCCCCCTTTAATTTACTTGCAAATACTAAATATACGCGAACCTCAGGAGTGCAGCATATTGCTCCTTCTCGCGTGGGTAGGAGGTGTGGTAACTGCAAGCAAACAGGTCATAACAGGACTCGTTGCCCCCAGAACCCTTAATAGTTGATGTTGCTCGTTCGTTGTTCTGTGCTTTTTATAGTTTCTTCCGTGTTGTATGTTGTTTTATCCTTTATGTAATCTTCTACAAAATATGTTGTTAGTTTAATAAATATATGGTATGTATTGTGTTTTTATTGATTAAATGAAGGTACCATAAGTGTGCCTTGTGTTGTCCTTCAGTGACATTATCCAAGGAAAGTACAAATCACAAAAATGTCATTCCGCCTGCCGTCTGTTGTCATCCATAATTGTCATTTAGTCTAAATGAGTAATATATAATGTAAAATTATTTGAATCAACTCAAGAGCACTGTTGGAAAGAAATAGACACAGTTTATGTTCTCTGGAATATTAGGATATTATGATCAATTTCTATAAAAGTATATGTCCAGAATAAGCTCTAGATCCCTGCTGCGATTTAATTTCCACTTACAATAAGACAACTTCCTACTACAGCAGCACAAAGGCATCCGGTTTTATCTAGATTCAAAAATTAGAGCTACTATGTACACGAAATTGTGAGTGGAGGGGAAATCAAGCAGTCGAAAATGGACCACTCTGCAAGCGCAACATGTGATTTTCATATGAAAAGATCCAACGGTTCATCAATCCTTGTAGGCTTAGGCACTAAACCGGTCACAATCATTGGCACCATTCTTAGTGAAAAGGGATATAAGACCATTCTTCATTCTGGATACTGATTCTCTGAATGTTGATGAGCTCTTCTCTGCAGTTGCACTAAGATCCTGGACTATTCCCTTGACCACAGAACCAACTGGAGCTCCTTCTATATATGCCTCGCATGCAGAGAGAATATCTACAGCATGGCAACGGAAATGACCTACGACAAGGTCTTCAAAATGCTGCATGCAAAATAAAGAATTAGAGCATGCCAGATAATAAGTATCAATTAATCATAAGAAAGTATACTACTTCACAAGTAGCCTCAAGATAAAGATGCATACTTAAAAAGAGTTCTCAAGATTAGTTATTTGCACCATTTACATCTGCAAACATCCATTATCACTCCTACTGCAAAACTAGTTGAAGAAATTGCTGAACTAAATAGTTAAATGTTTTGATTGTCCATTTGTTTTAAAATATGTTTGTTTGGATACACATGAATAGGAGTAGAATAAGTTTTGTTTTCAACTTTATAGCTCTTCCGTTGGAATATAGCTATTTAAGTAGTCGAAAGAAATGATGCCACCATGTCCAACCTTGTTTTCGAAACCAGATACTGTCTGCACTTGGTTCCCAATGTTGAGGAACCTAAGCAGAAAAAATTCAACTTACAATAACAAATTGAAACATCACTTATTAAGGCGCAGCCACAGAGCTAATTTACCAACTTCTTTTCACCCGTATATACCTAACACTGTGAACCTTCCCTTCCCTTCTTCCTTAATTACTTTACTCACTATATACAAGCAGAAAAATTACAGAACAACAAAACGACATAAGATGCAAACTGATTTTAAGGATGAAGTAGGTTATAGATCGCTTTTTCCCAGATAAACCTATGTTACCAGTATTGCAGACAGATTAAATGTGACACCAATTAACAAAAAGAATGAAAAGGATGGCATTAATTTACAATAAACAACTAAATTAATCATTAAGAAGTCGGCGAAATCTCAGGAGATCCAGAAATTCAACGGAAAAGACATTCTTGCACTACACTGGGAGTACAATTGGATGTTACTTTTCAACAGAATAATTGAATGAAGTAGAAGTTGAGAAAATGATTCAACATCATACCTTTGGTGGCCTCCTCAACGTATATGTCATTGTTTTCAAAGATAGAACAAAAGCATCTTCATTGTAAGAGCTAGATCTCCTCTCTCCCTCAGGTCCAGCATATGAAGCTTCATATCCAGGCTCATTAAAGAAAGGCTTTGAATTCAAAATTAGAGCTTGTATGGAAACCAAGACTTGCAGCATGGTCGATGACTTGGGCATCCACCTCTCGTTACCTTTACCAGTCCAAGTGTTCAGAAGACTGAGACAGACTTTTCCACAATCATACAAGTTGGGATTCAGTCTCAAACCGCCAGAATAGTAGTAAACCATCTAATAAAAAGGGAAAATATGTAAATAAATATATTTATATTTCCATGCTACAAAATAAAGAAAAAAACAAGAACACTCCAATACATACTGGTGGCACATCAGGGTAATTTTGAGGGAACAGGACATCAAAGACAAAGAGGCCATCATGGTATGGAGTGCCTTGTGGCCCAATGATGACAGCTCTAAGGAGATCCATCCTTGCTTCGTAGACCCTTACATATATTGTATCTGAAGGAGAGAGAGAGAGTGAGTTCAACATAAATCCCCAAACGGATCAGATAGATTTACAGCAGTCCACCAATGAGAGGACATCCCACAGAATCAAATTCACACAAAATTTTCTATTATTCCAGATAAATGTGCAACATGTCACAAACAGGATAGAGTCCTAAATTTAGCAGCGGATAAGGGAGTTGAGGTGGGGGAAAACCAGATGGGAAAGCAAGAATCGCTATTCTATCATTTACTTGTGACAAAACAATGCGTCAAAATATAAATTGCAGTGGATGTCATCAGAACAACACATATCTTTTCATGAATCACACATATCACATGAGCCAATTGCTGCATTTACCATTATAGCCAGCACAAGAAGGTTAAGAAGGTTAGACTGAGAAAAATACCACTTTCACCAGACTACAACAGCAAGAAAACATTGATACATTAACCAAGATATGAAATACGAAACCAACAGAAAAACAAATGAAGTCACTAACTAACAGCATCTGACTCACCAGGTAAATCATTTTCCAATATTTTCCACTCATCCTGAACTTTCTTACTCCAGGCCTTAGGTGGCTGTTAAAAAAGTAACAGCACAGGTTAGTACAGTCACATTCATGATTTAACAAACAACTAAAATAGCAGAAAATGTCCTGCAAAGCACAAGAAATTCCCTTACAAGTTACCTGTTGTCCCTGGACGCCGAAGTTACTGTAATGATGATCTGAGAAGTTCTCTACCACATCAAAATGCTTAAAACTTTGATACTTTTTCATGAGTTCATCTTCAGTTACCTCTTCCTTCCCACAGGAATTTGACCCTCCAGACACCAGAGAATTGCTTGAAGCAGGGACCTGAGCAAAGCTACTACTTGCATGCTCAGGAAGGGTAGGATTCAATGTCTGAGCACCTGCTAGATGACTCGAAGAGCTAGCTTGGGAAGACACTTTTGAACTACGAGCAGGTTCATTTAACCAAGTAACTGTTGCCTCAACACCAGCGGGCAAATCAACATTATCAAATTGTGCCTGCATACTCAAGTAATCACATTCATCGTCCTCATCATCATAATACATATAGTCCTCGTCATCATCATAGTTTGACACATCATCACAATCATCCAACCCATCATCTCCAGCATTCTGGTCTTCATGATATGATATGTCTGAATTGGGACTGTTGTTATTGCCAGAGTCGGTAGATCCAGATGTGGACCCAGCTACAGTATCTGGATTATCCTCAGTCATAGCCTCCTGTAAGTTAAACAAACCAAATATTTAAAGCAAATGAAAATGGCTTTTCCAATATTCAATTCGTAAACTAATTTACACATGCTTAGAAATTACAATAGTCTAGCAGTAAACATTCTGAAGCATAGGAATCATCAATTACTGCATGCACAATTTCAAAATCACTTTCTATAACCCTAATCCCCTGCCCAGGAGTATGGTCTAACGAAAATAGAATGTTCGCAGACCTTACCCACTCTTATAGACAACAATTTCCAAAATTCATTTCACAATCATTTCTTCTATTCAACATGATTCACAATTACAATTCTTCGATGATCATACTATAATACTAACAACAACATTTATAGAAACAACACTAAAATGCAACTCTTACTAAAGTTCGCGATCAATTATACACAATGATCAATCCAACAAAAATCCTATCATAAAGCAATCTCGATCAATCGATCAATCAAAAAAAACGAAACAAAAAACGAAAAATGAGGAATTCAAAATACCTTATCGTCTTTAACCTTCACAGAATCATCATGAGCAGAAATTTCTTCGATTTCAACGTTCATTGCAGCGCAGCAATTTCAATTTTTTCACAAAAAATTCTCAGTGATGTCAAAAACCCTAACAAACACACTATCACTATGAACTATTCGGGTTTTAGAGAGAGCGATATTTTTGTTGCCTTATGAAATACGTTTTCTAATCGTACGCTAAAAGGAACACGCTTTGTATATTACGCTAATATTTGATGACACGTGTTAGGTTTTCATTGGGTATGAGAATTGTATTTACCAATAGGAAGATTAACTTCCGGTGGTCCGCTGCTGCAGTAGATAATTTATTAGAGTTGACTTGTTGACTAACGAAATCGTATTATTCTACGGATACACTTTCGGTCTTATTATCAATATCTTTTCGGCTTATTTTCCTGGAAAATATGTAAAACGGAGCGTTTATTTGTTTTTTATAAAAATTTATAGATATTTTATATGTTTTGGTGTGTTGAAATATAAGATTGAGATTGTTACTTCGTGATACAAGGAAATTAAAATTTATGATCAAACTCTAACTTAAATCGAGACTGAAAAAGTATAAATAAAACAAAGAAATGAAGTTTCGTGTCTTTCGGAAACAAATTAGCAGGCAAGTAAGTGTAGGGTCGTTTGGAGGGGTCTACAACTCAAAGGTGATTATGACTTTCGAAAAAGACGGCCTTTCCTTTTATTGAAAAATTGATTGAAATATTATGGAAATTTCTTTACTTCCATTGCATTTGCACATGGAGTTGTTAGGTCACAAGTTTTTAAATAGTTATGGGGAGAAAATGGTTTAAAGCCCCCCAACATATATTCGAAATCTCAATTACACACTTTAATTTTATGGGTGTTCTATCACCCGTCTGAATATATTATTTGTCTATTTACTACATACTTGAGTGATGACCTGCTATCTCTAGGCGTGTGAGAAGAGGCAATAGCCTTAAATTTTAACGAAAAAGAGTGTAATTCTCCAATGGTCATCTTCCTCAAGTTAAATAAACCATTTTTCCTTCTTCCCCACCATTAACCCTTGTTCATTTTTAAAAATATTCACGATTTTCTTTCAATTTAAGGTAGGTTTTACTTGTTTGTGTTCATTTCTACTTTAAATCTTGAAGTTAGGATTTGTAATTTGCTCTAATTTCTTATTTAGGGTCTCTAATTTGAATTTTGAATTTTCTCGAAATTCGTTAAAAATGGCAAATGAAAACTTGAATAAGCTTTGTATGGATGAATACACACAAAAATGTTTCGATCATCACCAAAAATGGTTCGATTCAAATGGAGAAAAGGAGATGAAAAGCTTCTCTTTGGGGTTTCTTACGTTTTTAGGAAGGAAATGGAGAAAAAATAAGAATTGGGGGTTGAACTGGGTGGGGACCTGCGCGTGCAAACACGTGAGACAATTTATTTGGTTTATGTGGACTGGGCAACACTCAAGTGTGTAGTAAATAAACAAATAAAATGTTCAGGGGGGTGATCAGTTGAAGTGTGTAGTTAGGATTTCGGATATAGGTTTGGGGGGGCTTTAGCCCATTTTCTCTAGTTATTGGAGTATCATTTACTCTTTATTTCTTTAACAAAAGCGATTTCATATTCAAAAAAATTTAAATTTGAGACTTATGATTAAAAATGAAGAAGTACTTGTTGTTCCAGCACAATTCTTATTGGTTACTAACAGTGTTTTAAAAGGCGCGAGCGTAAGGCGAGAAGTTTTATGCAGTACGGGGCAAGACGTAATCCCCGAGACACGGGGCATAAGTCTTATGGATCTACTATGCAGTACGAGGCGAGACGTAAGCCCAAGACACAGGGCGTAAGTCTTATGGATCTACTGTGCAGTACGGGGTGAGACGTATGCCCCGAGACACAGGGAGTAAGTCTTATGGATCTACGAGGTGTAGTCTCATGTATATTCTATAATTTTATTACTTAAAAAAAAAAAGTAAAAGTAAAACTTTCAATTATTTTACAAATAAATTTTATTAAATAACCTATAATATATAAAAATATATATTATGATTTTTATCTGAAAAAGGTATTAATCACCAATAATGAAGAAAAAACGCATTACAATTACTATTTGAGAAATATCATTACACCAATAATAAAAATATGATTTAAAGCAAAAAAGGTTCAAAAATAATTTTTTTTTAAAACGCCCAAAGCATACGTTTTTACGCTCAGTGCTTACGTTTTTACGTTTGAAGCTATCTCCCCAAATTCTAAGACTTACGCCTTATGGATCTACGCCTTACATTTGCGCTCCGATGTGTTTTTGATGCGCCCCACCTCAAAACTCGCCCAAAAAACGTTTTTGAAAGCACTAATTACTAGTATGAAAGCTTATAACGGTACAGAGGAAAGAAAAAGTCTATTATACTTTTGTAACAAAAAGTAACAGATTTTTTTTTCACAAATAGCCAATTGGATTAACCGTTTATTTTTTCTAATCAAATACATAAATTATACACAAACAATGCATAATTATATGTATATTATATATGAGTCACATACATTATATACTATTTATTGATTATTTTAAGTTTGAACGGTCAGCTTAGCAGCTATTTTGTTTAATTCTTCATCATTATTTTTTGGAGAATCATGGTTTAGGTTGCACAGGCTAAATATCTCATTGGTCATGAAAATTGTGGGAAAAAAAGAATATTACTTCCTTTATCCAATTTATATAATATCCTTAGTAGTTTTGTTCGTTCATAATAAAAACTTTAAATTTTTTTTTTTTTTTTTTAATGAAATAATTTAAAGTTACACAAATATGTATGCGTTATTTTAAATCATATTTAAAAAAAAATAAATCATTTTCTTCTTAAATATCGTATCAAATCAAATGGTACCACATAAATTGAATTTGTATTTTACCATTAATATAAACTAAGGATTTTTTTATCAAATTTTTTCGTTAGTAGATTTAAGTGGGAAAAAAATTAAAAGTATTTCTAAAATTCCAAAAATTTTATAGTCAAAACTCAAACATAATTTCCATTATCCAATATCTATAAAAAGTAAAAAACATTCAATATTCATATCCGAAAAAAATAAATTAGCGCGGTAAATATTTGGCGCCAAGTTTCCCTCCAAAATTATTTCCCTCCATTTCAATTACTATACTTGCTATAAATTGAGAAGAAAATTAACAATTAAAATTCATCAAATCTCAATTCAAAGTTCCTTCTTCATTTCATAAATTAGGGTTTGCAGCATGGTGGTAGCCCTAGAACCTGGAAAATTTTACGGCAGCAGCCTCCCTAGACCAAGGTTCTACAAGCCCAACGAACAGCGAGTAGATCCACCACGCTCCGTCCTTGATCCATTAATGTCATGGGCGGAGGAAGCTCACTGGTCCATGGGTGGCGTTAGCTTCACGCGTCACCGTCTTCAGGGCCGAATTGAAGGAAACATCGAGAAGCTACGTGCAGAGCGTGAAAAAACACCGGAAAAGGTTTCTCCGGTGGCTCCGTGTAAGGAGAGTAGTCCACCTTTGCCGCCTGCTCCGTATGTGTTGAAGAGGAAAAGGAGGTTGGTTGATGAATCTGAGGATGATATGGTGAGAAAGCTTGAGTTTGAGGAGAGGGATGTGGAAGAAGGTGTTGCTGGGAGGACGAGGAGCCGGAGGAATGAAGATGTTGATGCGGTTAATCAGGTGAAAGCTAAGAGTGAAAAAATGAAGAAGAAGAGTTTGAAGAAAGTTGAATCAGTGAAAAGGACTTCGCCTAGATTGTCGAAGCAAAGAAAGTTGAATCAGTGAAAAGGACTTCGCCTAGATTGTTGAAGCGCTGGTCGCCTTGAAGATGTTTGATCATTTGTCTCAGTGAGTGAGATGTTGTTTGTTAGAGTACAGTGATATAGTGTGTTTTCAGTTTTTCTTAATTGGATTATGCTGTCAGTTAAATCTAGTTGAAATTTAGAGCCTTTAGATAAATGATAAGAAATTTAGGTGCTTTTGCTTCTTGAATGATCTGTTACATGATACTATATGGTTGCATTGTTGAGATTTTGCTGTCTCTGATCAATGAACTGCTGCATTTACTGGTTATGGGTCATTCACTCTTTATAATTGCAGTCTATACTTCTGTTTAGCAGCAACTTTGGTGTTATATTTTGCAGTTTCCCTTGTTACTATTACAGTTTTTATTTTTTGGTTTTCACTTGGTGTTTGGTATTTACATTGGAGTTTGAATATATTGGATTTATGTTGTGTAGAGCCTCATTTGAGGGGAAGTGCTCATTATCAAGAATTTTTCCATTGCCATGTGTTTATTAAATCAGACTATTGGTCGGTTTGACATGTAAGCTGTAACTATTACTTGACCAAATTGGAGATTGATTATTCATTAGCCTACAAAACAGTGAAAAATGCTAAGTTCAATACATTTTAATGATCCTTGCAAATGCACAGTATTTCCTAACTGTCAAATTAATTCACAATATTGAAACCAAGTAATTTTAGCCGCTAATATGAATCTGAATGATTCATCTTGATTGAGACGTGTTTAAATGGAGCGTTATGAATTAATGAGGATAATAAAGTAGTCTATTAGCTAACTTTTGAGTAGTTGGTTTTTGTCTAAAATAGTATTAAGTAACAACAACAAATAACAAGTAAAATAAAATCGAAATGCAATGTAAGCAAATTCCAAAATGCACACTTACCAATAACATATCTCCAGCTGTCATCTACCTTCTTCTCCCGTGAATCTAGCGTTAGGGTTTCAATCCTTACTACTCTGCCATTCCCAAATCTCAGATCTCAAAATTTTCCTCGATACTCTCAATTCACTCACCCATACAAATACAAATGAGTCTCTGTAATTTTGTTCAATTTCACATCTAAGTAGCTGAAATATTTCCTTGGGTTTTGGGGGTTTTTTCTAATCTGAAATCAATTTTCGTGAATGGGATCATCTGGGTTCTTCATAATCTGCATTCTTCATTCGCTAATAGCGACTACTAGTGGTGTTTTGATTATGTTTTATCTGAACGAAGTTTCTGTACTTGGACATGGAATTGAAACAGCTAGAAAGCTACTGGGATCAACCCCACATGATCAATTGTTGATAAAAACTTCTGATTCATTTGTTGGATTGCTGTTATGTGTAATTGGGTTATTGTTATTCATGGTGTCGTTTGTTAAGGACAGGGAGTTTCAGAGCTTTTTCGCTAAAGGTTGTATCTTTCTTCATGTATCAATGGCGTTATGGAGAGTTTATTTTGAAAGGAAAGTTGAGGATTTGGCTTATGATTGGCCAAGACAACTTGTTGGTGATTTTGTTCTTGCACTTTCTTGGGTGTTTTTTCTTGTTAGTTCATGGAGGGACAAGTATGATTAGTTGAAATTTTGATACTAAGTGGCATGATTTGGAAGGGCTATACCACAAGGGTTCGAAAAAGGTGATCCTACATTTCTGCAAGAGGTTATTTTTAAGGCTCAAATCCTTGTTTTTCTGTCACATAACAATAATTTTATCAATTACGGTTGCGTCAAGACTTCCTTAAAGAGAAGTTTAAAAAATTTACTAGTTTGATGCTTTCAAGTCACTTTTCCTGTATATCTCAATGGAGTGGTACATTTGCAGCTTTTGTTCATTTTTTTCTTTTCTAAAGTTTTGTTAGTTTAAGATGTTCTCAAAGTCTCAAAAAGTTATGTTTTGATGGGAATTATGTTTATAACCTCCACATAATACAACACTCTAACCGACAACGTGGATTGTTAAGTACTCCTCTATTCTTAAGCATAGGTCTCGAGTTCGAATTTCCTTGATTACAGAATGGGATTTCTCGACATGAATTCAAATTTAGCAAAGCTCGATGCCTGTGAAATGCAGCAGCAAAGAATCTTGGACCACACACAGACTTGAGTTTCAAAATAGTGATAAATGTTATCCATGAAACACTTAATTTTGGACCCCTACCCCCACAAGAAAAACATTAAAAAAAAATATCTTTGTGCCCATTACTGCCATTATTTTATCTCTGCACTGTCCCGTAGGTGATTTATGCCTTTCATAGTGACTCAGCCTAGCATGCATTAATACATTTTACTAATATGAAAATCGCATTCCATCTCATGATCGAATCGAATGACATCGACTGATCTCAATTTTTGGAGGAAGAAATTAACAATTTCAAAGTCTTTTACCTTATTCAAAAAGTTCTTTTCACCAAACGATTCGAAAGAGGTGAGAAGGGCCTTTACTTTGTCTTGTTCGGGGAAAAAACAGTAATTGCTCATTAATTCTAGTTTCATGACACAAAAAAATGCATCTAACGTTCAATTGTTTTATTGAAGTGACAAACTCTCAAATTTTAATTTGTGAAACAAAAACAACAACAAACTTAATTAAATTCATAAAGTGTGGTTCGAAAAGAACAAAATATATCCAGAAACGATTTAATATAGAAGGCAAAGGTAAAATAGATATTATTATTATTTTCAGTCACCTGTTACTATCGGATTTGAGAAAGAAGAACATATAAATAAACTATATATAGCTAATAAGACGGGATAATGTTATTTTTGATAATGCTAAATTCTAATGGTGGTTCTTGTGATGTTTCTTGAAATTGATTAAATATATCTTTTGTCCCTTTACATATTAAATATATTGCATTTAAATTATTTTTAAATTTACATTATCTTTAAATATGAAATAATAATATAAATTAATGCAACATGTACACAAGTAATTAAATTATTCAATAGTAAGTAAATCGTTGAACTCGAAAAATTCACAAGCACGATGATTAAAAGCTTATATTTTAATCAACTAAACATTAAATATACTTAATCAGATATTGCATACCAACGCCCAATTTTATCACTAATTTATGCACTATATCTACGAATCTCCTTAATATAAAAATATTTTGATTTTGACACATAGTTAGTTAGAAGGTTAAAATAATTTCTTTCATATTATGATATTAGAAATGGAGTAGCTCAGAATAACGATAAAGTTATTTTCGTGTAATCAACTTATAATTATAAGTTAAACAATAACAATAATATTATACAATGAAGTTTCATTAAATGGGGTTTGAAGACGGTAGAGTATACACAAATCTTATCTTTATCTTTTTGATTTCCTATTCAGTGTCCGATATCCACATTGAAGCACGACTAAATCCGAATTCGCGTCGGAAATTCCCACATTATGGAGTAAACCGCTCCCTAACAAAGACGACTTCGTACCCAAGGGGACTTGAATCCAGACCCTTGGTTAAGGATGAAGGAGTACTTACCACTCCACCACAACCATTGTTGATATACGCAAACTTTATCACTACCTCGAGAAGGTAAGAAAGTTGTTTTCGAAAGAGCTTCGACTCGAGTGCATCAAAACCCAAGTAAAAATAGGAGAAAATAAATGATAAATCACAAGTTCGAACAATGAAAAATAATCATTAATGCTTGTATTAGAATAAGTTATCTACATCAAGCAAAGGTGAAGTCAGAATAAAGAGTTTAAGGGTTCTAAATTTCCTTAAGAACCGTCAATTAATTTTGTTAGGGATTCATAAATTAAAATACATATATAATTTAATTAATTTTCTAGTACAAATACAGGGTTTACGGAAAAACTATTGAATTTGTCTGAATCCACGAACTCCCACCTAGCTCCACCTCTTACATCAAGATGTATCCTGCGTGAACACGAGAGAAAGCTAAACGCGGAATACTTTCTGCATCGGTTTCGACGGACACCACGCAGTATAACAAGCGCGTTGTATCTTGTTAGGGTAAAATAAAAGCATTCTAATATTATCCCCTTGTTTTACCAGAAAACAGAGCAGAAAAAGTGAAGAAAATAGAAACCCATCGAGGAAAAATCAAAGTCCAAAAAAGCCATCAAATCATATACCCAAATAAGTAATTCAATGGCACAACAAGAAACCCAAATCGAAGAAACTGAACCAATAGTCTCCTCTATATTCTTCATCAAAATCATGAGCAAAAGAAGAACATGGGTCCTCTTATTCATCTCTGTTTACGCAATTTTGCTATCGATTTCTTGGAATTTTCTCAAATCGGTACTTTCATGGTACGAATCGACTATTTCAGCTAATTCCTCAAACCCCACAATCTCAATTTCTTCTTCTGGGTGGCCTGCTTTGTATGCATCTGTGTTATTAGGTGTAGCTTTTGGGGTTCTGTCAATGGTAGCAGCTTTAGCTGTAGCGTTACCAGCTACTTTGGTAACTTGGATTACAATTTTGGTTTTGTTAACTTTTGCTGGAAAACCCAGAAGGGATTTGGTGTTAGAAGGCAAGAAATTGACTCTTGATATTACTGGATTTGTTATTAAGATTTTGATTAAAGAAGGGAATGCTGTTGCTGCTCTTTGTGCTGTTCTTGCTTATTTTGTTCTTGTTATTTCAAGGAATAAACAACTACAAAATGGTGTTGATGATCATTGATGTTCGAGCTAGCTTTCGCACACTTGCACAAGTATGAGATAACTCTATTCATCAAGTCTAGAACAGACGAGAAAACCATCTAGTGGTTGGGCAATTAGGAAATTGTAATTGTAATTTCTTTCTAAATTAGTTTGTGTATAATGAGAATTTTTTTTTTTTGGTTAGTTAAGATTTAGGGAGGATTAGGGTTTGGAAAGCTCTATAAGAAGATGTTATCAAACAATATGTATCTTATAATGTTAAATGGGATTCCATTTTGTAGCTCTAGCAATTTTATATTTTTTTTGCTTATTACTACTTTTTTTTTGTCTCAATTTAAGAATATTTTTGTTTAGATTCATGATCTAAAACAAATTATGGGAGTTTATGTAGCTATAGTTTATCACATTGAGGTTGATTAAAATGTCATGTAAATTGAGATAAAAAGACTAATATATTTTTCTTTTGGTTTTCCACATAGAGTCACATATCCGATATTCATTTTAGGGCTTAATTATAAGGCTCGATTAATATGAATTTGAACGAAAAAGTCTTACTTCAAAAATAAAACACTCTTCACCAAACAACTTCATATTATAAAAAAAACTTGCCTCTTAAACACAAAAAGAGAAAGTACTTGTAATGTGGAGGAAGTACACTCAAGCACAAAACAAGAAAGTCTTGTGAGCTTCTTTATGGAAGTTGTGGAATAGAGGGGAGGATAGGTGTAACAAACATTGATAGTACAGCTCGTTCCGTCTCATATTAGTTATCCATTTTCTTCTTTTTCATTTCTTTAGAATTTTGTTTGGAAGTTTATAAATTTATTTAACTGATGTAAGAATAAAATGAGAAAAATCTATTAAATTCCATTTTAATTTTATAAATTGACAAGAAGAAAGATAATTATTTTTAGTATCATGTACAACTAATAGAAAACGAAAAAGTAATAGACCATCCAAAAAATTTCAAACTTTTCTTTCTTGGATTTAAGTGTGTGTGTTTTAGTAGGGATTTTGAGTGAATGAACAAGCAATGCATGTGTTTAAAAAGGTGCAAAATCTTAATACTGAGATTAGTGCAAGTTTTGTCATGTATCAATGGCGTTAATTAACAATAATATGTGAGTGAAGTGTCTTCTTTTAATATATTATTTTTTTCAATAAATAAGTTTAGTTTAGTTTACTATAAATATCGAATGCGGGCTCACCAAGAAATATGTATTTGAGTTGGACCACTAGCAAATTCGACATTATATTATCAGAGATTCATTTGACTTTTGAGCTGTTCATTACACAAGGTAGAAACGTGTAGGGATCGGTAAGTGATAAGGTGAAATATTTCAAGATAAAATTTAAGATTAATTTTATATTGTATTTAGTTAATGATATATTTTTTATTAAACTTGAGGTTGTTTCACGGTCGTCTTGATCATAAGGCCACTAAAGTAATCGCTTGGGCCTCAAATTTTTTAGGGCTCCCAATTTTTCCTAAAGAATACTATAGATAAAGTTCAAAAGAATTTTTGGGTAGAAAATATAATAGTAATTGTTTACTTTATTTAATGTGGATAATGTCCATTATAATAAATGAAAAATGAAATAGTGTTTAGTTATAGTTAATTATAGCATCCTTTCTTATATTGCTACCTATTTTATTAACTTGTTTATATCTTGACTATTACTATGAACCCACATTACTATTCTTACGTTTACCTTTCTTATTCTCCTTTCTTTTACGTTCTCTCATCATTGAATATTCTAAATTCCACCAAACGGTTAAACCTTTTGCATTATGCAAAATCTATTATTGGGTGCTTACAAAAATATCAAATTTGTTTTTTGGTGTATAATTAAAATTTCAAGCACTTCAACATATCAATACTATTTTAATATCACTATATAAACTTTTTAAATTTTTGAACCAAGTTTTATTTTTCTAACTATATATTATATTTTTTTCATTGAAATTCTTTATTGTTTGTGTTTTTACTTCATAAGGTCTGCGTACATCGTACCTTCTCGAGACTTCACTTCTAGGATTACATTGAGTATGTTATAATTATTGAATTTATATAGGACAACTAAAAAAACAAGGTCTCTCTATGAAGTTTGGCTTTAGGCCCCCAAACTTATCGAGACGGCCTTGGGTTATTTTATCTCACCTTTCCGGTGGGATAAATTAAATTCCGGAGCCAAAAGGGCAAAAAAATTGTCAAAAATTCTAAAAGGGCACATCAAATTTTTTTAAAACCAAAACGGCAAAATCGCTCCTGACGAAGCGATTTTCCTCTGACACAATATTGACGCTGTTACAACATTAAAAATAAAAATCGCTGCACTAGCAGCGATTTTGTCCAAAACTTTTTTTTAAAAAATTAAAATCGCTGCCACAACAACGATTTTAAGTCGGATTTTTTTTTTCCTTACATCGCTGCAGGGGCAGCGTTTTTCTCGATTAAAAAAAAAAAATTGTTTTCCTAAAATATTTTTGTTAAATGACTCGATTGTAATGAAGAAAGAGGAAAAATGCATTAGACGTATCAATTCTTGATTGGTTCATGTATATAATAAAAATGTGCTATTATTTTCATGCCTATTGTTAATTATTAATAATATTATTATTCAAGACAGAGATATTTTATCATTATGTATGTGTGTGTACGTGTGTTTATATATATATATATATTACTTTACAGGGCACAAAGAACTTCATATCCATAAATAGTAAATGACCGTGTATGTTAATTTTTTAATATCTTAAAGCACACATTGTAAAGGGAAATCCTCGTCTTTAATTAAATTATAGAAAAATAAAATAAAAAAATGATAAACAACACGGACAGTATACTCAATAAAATTGTTGAAGCATGAGGAAAATTGAATTATATATCATAAATAATAATAAAAGAAGAATTGAATTAAAAAAAAAAAAACTTCAAAAAGGGCAAGATTAAACACATCAAAAAAAAAATTCCTTCCCTGGCAGCGATTTTCAGTTTAATTTTATCAAAATCGCTGAAAGTGTAGCGAGTTTTAAAAAAATTAAATTCTTAACCAAAATCGCTGCTTCAACTTTTTTTTATTTTATTAAAACGCTGCACGAAAAAAATATATCGTAAAATCGCTGCCAGGGCAGCAATTTATTTTAAAAAAATCGCTGCTATAGCAGCGATTTTACTTTTAAATTTTTTTATATATAAAAATGCTGCTACAGACGCGATTTTAAAGAAAAAAAGAATTTTTTTTTTTGAGAAAATCCCTGCCTTTTATTTCTTTTAACAGAACGGCGTCAATTTTTGTCAGAAGAAAATCGCTCTTGACAGAGCGATTTTTCCCTTTTGGTTATTTTTTTTTTTGATGTGCCGTTTTAATTTTTTGAAGGAAAAAAGTTGCATTTTTGGCTCCGGACTCGGATAAATTAATCCCTCGTAGACATGTAGTTTATGGAGAGAAGTGCATGCCTATTTGTTTTCGATTTTGATGTTGTTATTATCAGGGGCGGAGCTAAGTGCAGGTTCGAACGAACCCAGTAGTTTTTCTCTATTTGTATTAGAAAATTAAATAAATATATATATGTATATTAACTTGTGAATCCCCTAACAATTTTGATTGACGACTCACTCACTGTAAGGAAGGGGTTGTGGAAATGCTTTCCACACTAGTGTTGTGGGTTCCAACCCCACAATCAACAAAAGTTTCTCTTTTTAAAAAAAGGAAACATGCTTTGCAATATTTCTCTTCATGTCATAAAATTTAAAACTTTTGCCTCTGTTATTTAACTTGTGCCTATTATTTATTTATTTACACGAATACCTTATTTTGAACAATATTAGAGAGTGTTGAAAAAATCTAATTTCAGACATAATGTCTAAAGTTTTTCAACTCTATGTGTCTGAAGTTCAATCATCTTCGTTTCACTTTAGCCATTTATTTAATTAACTTTAATTATATATGATTGAAGTTCAGATAAAAATAACTAAAATCAAAATGACACGACTATCTTAGGATCATTTCTGAACTTTAACTTGTGAAATTTCTACTAGCTAGTTTACTCAAGTTGCTTGACATGAGTTAAGACATTTAGTCCAAAGAGGATGGGGCAGAATGTTGGGCTTGAGTGTTGGGCCTCTCTATACTTTACTGGGCTTCATAGACATGCTGGCCCAGGTAACTACTCCACAAAATAGAATTTATAGAATCAAGAACATGGTTCAGGGAAATGGTAGAATTGAGAAGGTCAAGGAACGAGGGATAAGAATAATAATTTCGGGATAAAATACAAGATTATTTTATCCATTGTTTGGTTAGGTGTATTTACTAGTCCCGAAATTATGTATCACATCATTTATACTATAATGATGGAATGAGTTATCGCATATATATATATATATATATATATATATATATGTGATGGAATACCTTATTTCATAAGATATCTCAATTTATTAGATAACTTTTGTTTATCTTATCCTCACACCAAACAACCTCTAAAGGTTTGTTTAGTAGGGGAACATGTTATCCCGAGATTAATAATGAATGAATTGTAATATTGGAATGAATAATTTATAGAATTGTTCCTTTGTGAAACTAATATCAAAAGTTAAAAATTCATCCATTTTGAAATAATTTAAGCCTATCTCTTATTGGACTGTATTATATATATATATATATATATATATATATATATATATAAAATATATTATTTGGAAGATACTAACTAGAAGACTACAAAGAGTTAGTACCCTACTAGAGACAATACCAATCTGGCATAGTCCCTGCCTCCCTGGAAAGATTATTTAATAAAATAATATTATTTTAAGTCATGAATAGTTGAAATCTTAAATCAAGACATTATGGATGAATGATATGAACCAGGGGTTAAATCATGATTCATTCGATCCAAACATGTAATAATTTGCTTAGTATATAGTCATAATATAAGAGAGAAAGTTTTATTAGCTACTCAAACAAATTATAAGAACGCAAACTTTGAACTTACAATAAAGTAAAAAATTGATTTGATCGGGTTATGACACGTTTTAAGCTCATTTTAGCCCAAATAATATTTAAGCGGGTTAATATCTCGCTCATTTATTAACTCAATCAATTTTGATATTCTCAAATTTAGTCCATTCTGATTGTTTGACACCCCTTATATGAACTGTCTAAATAAGAATTCTTAATAAAGTTATGGAAAGGACATTTTTTCTTAATGTAAGCTTAAAGTGGATGGAATATACAAAAACCTATGACTTTGTAGAATGATCATTAATTAACATCTTTGTTAGATGGATAATGAGAGGATTAACGTATCACATTTAATTATATTATAATCATTTAGAAGCATAGTATTCCTTTTTCAGCTAAGATGGGATTAAAGCAAATGGACCCTTTACTTTATTTTCTATTTGGACTTGTTATATATGGAAGATCTAAACAGTTTATTAAAGACATCAAATCATAATATAAACATTTATAATATATATTTGGATTTAATTAGAACAAGTCATAATTCAAATGATTAAATTAAATATTTTAAATAATTTAAAAGGTTATCGATATATTTAACTTTTTATTTTAAAATATCATTATTTTTTTCTAGAGGAGGACCATGATCCCTCGTGAGCAATACCTTACAATTTACTGTCGGTGGCTTTTGCATTATTGTTCATTGCTACTATTCTATTATATGTTATGCAATTATATAAATCATTATATCTTAATTATATGATCATCTTTTTTTAATTTATGAAATGAATAAATTTTAATTAAATGTCAGAAAATCTTATCAGATAGTTTTTTTCTATTCAAATAATAATCGGACAACATTTATTCTAAAGCTATGATCCCTATTTGTCCAATGACATGCATGCCAATGAATTTCGTACATGAGTTTTGGTTTTATTACATAGACGGATTGTAATTCTATCACAACTCATTTGATTTACTAGATTTGAAATCAATCATTTGTATTTAATTAGTAAATTCTCAACATATAGAAAATAATTGAATAAAAATTATATGTTGGTCGATCCATAACTGAAGTTGTACAAGATTTTTACTAAGAGGAAAGAAATAAAATAATGCTTGCGTTTTAAACTTGGAACATCAAAGTGAATTTTAAACTTTATTCTTGTGTTTAAGAGATTAAAAATATATATATACATACAACGTAATGTTTTGATGAAAAGATTTCGATGAACACCTTTGCGAGATCCTGCATTGACTTCTGCTGTTTTTTTCTTTGTTTGTTGGGTTGTGAAAATTATAAGCAAGCGCATTTTTTCCTTTTTTAAAGATCATATGGAATGAGGCTGATATAGTATATTAAAAAAAGTAAATAAAGTCCTATGTGATTTATAGGTTATGAGTTTAAATCGTAAAAATAATAATAATATTTACATTAGATAAATTATCTATATTATATTTCTTACTTTCTCCAAACTCTTCTAACACAAAATATTTTGTTCATCAGACTTTTAAAAAGAATGACAAGGTGGTCTTTATGGTCAAAATTCCATATTTTTAAAGCATGGTGTAGAAAAGAACAGCGTGATTGACTCCTTAAATCTAAATTAGTCACAATTATTGACCACAACCAAAAATAAAAAAAAGAAAAAAAAAGAAAAGAGGAACTGTCTATATTAGTCAAAATAAAAACATTAAAATACAAAGGTAAAGTCTTACTTGTTTTACCAACATTTACAACCTAAACATTTAATTTAACAATATCATATGATTTTTTGTTATCATAAGATCTAGACAATTTATTTTTAATGTCAATAAGGGGACCTTATAATAAATTAAATGGATTTGTTTATTCCTGTGAACAGAATGCTTTTATGATGTAAAAATTATTGTCGGACGATATAATAATAATGATACTTTAGATAGTAAGTTGGTCAATAATTAATTTTTGGGTTGGCAATTTTATGACCTTTTGTAGAAAGAATCAATATGCACTTTTTTTTATATCGAGTGTATATGAAGTGGAAACAAAGTCCTGCCTATATAAAGTAGATATTTTTCGTTCGTATCGAACATATTCTTAATTTAAAATAAATAATATTAATTATATCGTATTAAGGATATATATTTTAAAGTTATTTTAACTCAATAATTATTATTAGAGTTAATGGTTTGATCTGACGAACATGGAGATATATGTCAATATGATGGTACGTACGGGGCTTGAATAAGCCTTTGTCTATTTATATAACTATCTTTACTTGTAGCTTGAAGACATACGTAAATAAGAAATATGTGGATTTGGTATCTATAAATATTATGATGAAATAAGTGACACATAACTAATGTTCATATCATGAGTCCATAAATGATTATGAATCTTGTGAAATTTAATTCAAATGAAAGATTATTGAGTTTGTAAATAAAGTCTCAAATAAAAAATTGTTGAGTGCGTAAATAAACGGCTTATATCGGATATTCTTAAATTTTAATAAAGTTAGTGATTTGAAAAAAATTATATGTATCTTAATCCATAACAGATAATATCAAATTATGTTAAGAATGTTTTTTAACTTACTAGCTAGCCCAACACTTTTGTCATATCATATATATACACATACTTCATTTAGAAAAGTAGGACTATATAATTATGTAAAAAGGCTAATAATTTGTGCATTCACGAAATGCTTAATATTTGTATGCAATTATTACTATTAACTTTGAATTAAAAGAACCTATTATGATTATCAAACTATGATTTATCCATTTGAACCATAGAGAATGATGGACTACAATTTAACATTTGACTAAAGTGACTTGGGAACCTATTAATTAAGGATTAATCTATGAGTCTTTCACACTTTTGCTCCTATTTCAGGTTAGTTTTTAATTTTTGTATCTTAAGATAAATATTTTTTCAAGTCATAAGTTTATATTTTTGCATATAATATTTCATAAATTATGACCCGCGTTCTTGAAGAACTTATAAGCGTACCTCGATAGGCATAAATTTGATTTTCTAAGAGCGAAAAAAGTAAAAATCAATCTATTTGAAAGATAAGCCGTGTAATAAAATGTTAATCAATTACTTCATTGAGTGTGTTCAAACTTCAAAGTGGATTGATGAGTACTAACCTTCTGCCAAACTGTTGTTCAACATCGTTATTTTCTACTATATTCGTTCACTTTTAATTGTCATAGGTTTTTATTAGAGTCAAACGATAAGAATTTTGACTAACATTTTACGATATATTTTTTAATTATATTGATATGCAAAAAATTGCAATTTGTAGTACTTTTTCTAAAGTTTTTGAATATCTATTTTTTTTTTAAATATCGAATTAATGTAATCTAATTTAACTTTGAAAATAAGTTAAATTGACTTTTGAAAAGCACAATATGACAATTAAAAGTGGACAGATGAAGTAATTTATTAGTTAGACACATCATTTAATTATTTAGAGTCCAACAACATCTTAAACAAAGTTGGTAAATATCCACAATTTGGATTAATTAGGTTAGTGTTTTGACGTGTTTAATTAACTTGTCTGCTGTATTCTTTTTTTTCCCATTTTAAGGTCAAATTTCTTTTTCTAGTGAAAACAACATCTTTCCCAAGTTTTTTTTATTCTGTTTTTCTTATCGTACGGGTAGTTTCTTACCTTTTAATTTAATGCAGCGGTGGAGGCAATATTTTCATTAAAAATGTTTAAAATATAAAGAAGTAAACACATGTAGAAGTCGAAGAGAGTTCAACATCTGCTATATATACATAAAAAGATAATTTTTAACCATATATAAATAATATAATATTTTTTTTGCCGAAGTGAATTCACATGAACTCCTTGACCCCTTACTAATTGTGCCCCTGTTTCAATGTGCATTACTATATGTTGCTTCAGTTTTTCTGTACATTGCTATTTTCTTACAATTCCACATATATACTTTTGAGTTGTGCTTTTATATCCAATAAAGATAGTGGTAAAATTTGCGTGTATATCTTGTTCTCCTCAAACCCCACTTATAATATTATACTAGATATGTTATCGTGAGAAAAAAATTTATTGTTTTCGAAATAGTTAATAGATTGTGAAAAAAATTAGAAGAATATATTGGAGTGTAAAATTAGGGTTTCATCAATAAATTCCTCCTTTATTTGTGGACCATTTCCATTTTTTAATTCAAAGTAATTAATACAAATACGTAAAAGCTCCAGAAAAATCGGCTAAAAGATGGGCTTGATTGGTGTTGTTAATTAATTAAAATTGACGTAACTTTCACATATTAATTTTCTCTAATTATTTGACTACCAATAGTGAGCATTTTCCTAAGTATTGTATTTCTCAACAAACCACACTAATTAGTCATGGTTAGGAAATAAATTACGGTAAAAATATTTTTTTTATTTTATTTATTATTATATTGTTCATTTTAGTGTTTTCTAAAGTGTTCGAGGTGAGTTTCAATGGGTGTTATGAGGTAGGGCGTACCAAGACGTTTTGAGGGGCAAATAAAAGGTGTAGATCGACAGGTTATACGTCCTAGACTTAGAGGCGTAATTTTTGAGTGTAATACCATAAGCCTCGAATATAAAAGCGTAAGCCTCAAATGTTGAATTTGTTTTATTATTTCAATTTTTTTTATAGATCGTGTTTTTTTATTATTGGTATAATAGTAATTATACTTTGTGCTATCATGTTTCATGTTGTAGTGCATATTTCTAAAACATATAAATAAATAAATAAACTAACGTGAACTCTCATAGAAAAATGATACTGACATAAATAGCTTTTTAGATGATTGTGATTGAAATTGATAAAATAGAAATTTCATAACAATATAATCCTGAAATAAGTTAAACGACTTTTTGTCATTGCTCTTATACTTATTATCATATTCCTTTTAAATATGTAAATAATATATTAGGTAAGGATGAGACAGACTAGTAGACGTGAAGATCAATGATGAAATGAATGAAGATTTCATTTTAAAAATCATCTTGACTATTATTATTTTCTTGTGCTGTTACTTTTCTAAATAATAATTGTTAATATTATTCTTTATATTGGTGACTTGTTTGAATCTATTTATCGAATTATTAAAATTTTTATCTTTGCTTATTTTCATAGTGTTAATATTATAAAATTGAAGATATATGAGATATATGCCTCATAAGGCTTTCGTCTTGCCCCATGCTATATAAACGCCTTGTGTGACGCCTCCGCCTTTTAAAATACTTGTTCATATTACATGATATTTTTTAGTTTTTATATTTAATTCAAAAAAATAATATTTTTTTAATAATCATGGTGTTTGGACTCTATTAATTTTACGGGATACATATCATCTCTCACCAAAGTTCAATACTTCCTCTGTTCTTATTTACTTGTCTATTTTTATCTTGCTATTAAGAAAATAATAATTGATATAGTGAGTTTATCATTTTACCCCTATTAATTGATAAAATTTCAAAATTAATTTACTCATTAAAGAGGTTCTTCCTTTTTTTTAAAATATTTACTCTCTAAATAAATTTAGAATACAATAATTAATAGGTAAAAGATATATTATCTTTTCTTGATTTGTCAAAAATGACAAGTAAAAAGTTAAAATTAGACAAATTAAAAAGGAACAAAGAATATCAAATGACTCTATTCATTAAAATTAAAACAAATAAGAAGAAATCACCTAGTATTTTATTTCGCTCATCATACATGATATTATGAAACCACCAATGATGTGGATTAAAAATGAAGAAACTATATAAAAAGGTTGGTCAGTTCTCACATGGGTAATGAAATTTTAGAAATCTTAGAAGACATTTTTGTCAGTTAATTTATAAACATTTCATCAAATAATATGCTAAAGATAAAAACTTTAATTACAGTACATACTATATACTACTTTTTGTACTGGTGAAACTAACAACCACTCACAAGTTGAGTAGCCACATGACCAAAGAATATAAAATTACAAAAAATAATAATTTTATAATATAGTATAGATAAAAAGCTTAAATCAACAATGGCCCAAAGTATGAAACTATTGGTATCACTTTTATTCTTGAAAAAAAGAATTTTTTTTACTAGAGAAGCTAAGAAAATCAAGATTTCAGATCTAATTAAAGCATTATTGAAAACCAACATTCCACCTCACTGTCATCTTCTTCTTCTTCTTCAATTCATTCATCTTTTTTCTCAAATTATGATGATGTTGTTGACAGGTTACATGTTAGGTGTACCCTTTTTTTGGTTAAATATATAAATGCCACCATTTAGAAGCCATTAGAAGACAAACCCCAGTTCAAATTTTCAATTCTTGATTTTTTGGCTCCACTTGAAGTAAATTTCCTAAAGTGGATCTGATTCTTGTTTCAAATCATATTTTCCCATGTGGGGTTTCTAATATTGGTGTAAAAAAGAGATCTAAGGTGTAAAAAACCCCATATTTTCATCAAAATCTTAGATTTAGAGGTTAAAGTTAGCATTTTTATTTTGTTGAACTTCAAAGGGATTCTTGAATACTAGTGGGGTTGTTGTTGTTTTTCTTGTTTTAGTGGTGATGGTTAAATCATCTATGAGCAGAATGTTAGCAGGACATGGTTTGTTTTATCCAATTATTGGGTTTGCATCATTTATTGCTTTTCTGTATTTGTCATTTGGGGATTTATGGGTTAATTACAGTAAAGAAATAAACCTTAGTTTTGTTGAGAGGAATGGAACTCAGTTCTTTGTTGATGGTAAAGTTTTTTACATTAATGGATGGAATTCTTACTGGTTAATGGACCATGCTGCTGATTATAATACTCGACCGCGAATTCGAACAATGCTTCAAGCTGGTGCTAAGATGGGGCTTACTGTATGTAGAACTTGGGCTTTCAATGATGCTGGTTATAATGCTCTACAGATTTCACCTGGAAAATTTGATGAGAAAGTGTTCAGGGTAAGAAAAAGTTTTGTTTGGATTAATTATGTCATCTACTTTAGTACTAACCCCTTTTTAGAGCAATTATTCCATAATTGTTAGTTAGTAATGATCTCTTTTATGTATAGTATGTGCTCTAATTATGACTGATTTAAGTTAGATATGGAATTCATTAGTTACCTAATCTGGGGTATGATTGCTTTAATCTTTACACAAAAGCTATATCCAATCTGGGATATGATTGCTTAGGACATGAGTGTTGTCCGGTTTTGAGATTTTATCTTCGAGTATTTGTTTGGCCATGAAATTTGATTTTCAAGTTTCCGGCACAGACCAGTTTTTGGGACTTCCATTCACAAGACTTCAATTTTTTTCAAGTAAAATGAATGTCCAAACACAACTTCAAAAACTCAATTTTTTGAGTTTCAATTTTTAATTTCAAAATCTATAGCCAAACGGGAGCTTGATTTCATAGTTGTACATCTATCCAGTTGTTTTTTCTAGTTCATAGACTCTTGTTGCTTTCTGGATCTACTGCCTATCAAGTAGCTTACTCCTAGCTCTTGTTGTAAAAACATGTATATAGATAATATTTTCTGCCTCTGGCTTTCTTTGTATAATATAGAAATCTCGTTGCTGTAGGCGTTAGATCATGTTATAGCAGAAGCCAGAAGAAATGGAATCAGGCTGATACTCAGTTTGGTTAACAATCTGCAAGCGTTTGGTGGGAAGACTCAGTATGTAAAGTGGGCGTGGGAAGAAGGTGTTGCCTTAAGCTCTTCCAACGATTCGTTCTTCTACGATCCATCCATCCGTCGTTATTTCAAAAGTTATGTCAAGGTAATTTTCCTTTGAAATGGTTATTACATGGATAACCTTGTGCTCCGCAAGTGTATGTTTCCAAATGCAGAAATTTTTATTTGGAGGATGGTAACAAGATACATTACATCCATCCATCCGCCGTTATTTTAAAAATATCTTTTATCTCTGTTCAAGAAGTTATTCGATCCACGAGTTTGCATACTGTTTTCCATTCAAGACATTACTATACAGGCCTTGGGAAAATTTATTTATTCCACAAATGTGAACTTCTATTTTCTATTAGAGAAACTATTATCGAGGCAAGTCATTTGTTCGCCTTTGTTTTAAGTAACTCATACTAGGACTTCTGAATTTTGATCTCTAACTGAGATAGACCTTAAATCCTATAGCTCAGATGTAAGTTGCCAACTCATCTGCTTTTCCGCCTTCCACAAAACTCCGATGTGGAGAGGCATGGGGATTTGGAAGTCTGTGGGGCTCCTCAGTTGTAATTTCCTAGGCTGAATGAATATCCACAAATGCTGCAGAAACATTTGTCTTATGAATGAAATGAATTATGTCCGTATTCCTGAATCTTATAATCTTCTTTGTTTGTTCACAAAAAGATGCATTTTCTTTCTCATCTTTGTTTGTCCACAAAGAAATGCATTTATTTTGAGGATTACGACATACTTAAATTTTAGACCATACCACGAGCCAAGCTTTCGTTGGCTTTTTTGTCTGCACTCACATAGGACATCGTGGAGTTGATATCAAAGCTACTTTCTACGCTAAAGTACTGACCTAATTCATCATTCTATTTCATCTTTCCAGACAGTTCTAACCAGGAGGAACATATACACCGGTATAGAGTACAGGGATGATCCAACCATCTTTGCATGGGAGCTAATTAATGAACCTCGTTGCATGACCGATCCTTCTGGTGATACACTCCAGGTAACTTCTAAACTTGACCTTATTTAATAGTTAAATGTTTGAACAACAGAGCAGTCCATCGTTTAGTGAGACCGTTATGCTGTTCACCTAGCAGCTGGTAGTTTTCCTCGATCTACTCTCTGCAGTTCGATTGGATTTTGCTCGAGAACAAATCATCCAATTATGTCATGAGTACGTTTTTTCCTGAGCTTATGAGGCCTCACTTAGACGTCCATAATTCGTTACTTCTCCGTCTCAAAAAATATTGACACCTTTTTGAATGGGAAATTATTTAATCGGGTTGTAACACTTGCCAGAAGAATTCGTATTCATTCCCTAATCCCTCTTAGTCATACCTACATTTGCCATACAAATTTCCGTGGGTGTGGTCGTTTTCTTCTTTTTAGTAAGTTTTCAGGAAATTATTTCTGGAAGAGTAGATTCTGCATACTTGTACGTTTACGTGGGTATACATTAATAGCATTATGCCAATTTTCAGGACTGGATAGAAGAGATGTCAACGTTCGTGAAATCAATTGACAGGAAACATCTGCTAACAGTGGGTCTTGAAGGATTCTATGGTCCTAAAAGTCCCAAAAAGACAACTGCCAATCCAGAAATTTGGGCTGCTGATCTTGGATCCGATTTTGTCCGCAACTCTATACTTTCAACTGTTGATTTTGCCTCTGTACATGTGTACCCCGACCATTGGTAAGATTTTCTTATGCTTGATTTTGTAAATTAGTGGTAAATGGAAGAAGAAAAATGCTTAGGAGCACGTCGTAGAACTTCTCTTGGAATTTTGTCTGATCAAGCAAAATGTTTCTTTCACTCTTACAACTTCTGTAGCTGGTTGATTTCACTCAACTAATAGTTATTATCTCAGAAAGTCACTTTCTTTGTTGAAAAAAAATGGAATCAAGAAGAAGGGTGACGACTTTCTGAGATAATAACTCAACTATCAGTTGAATGACCATCCGTCTGCAGCTGTTCTTTTTTCCTTTTCTATATCTGTCACTTCAAAACATTTCCTTTTCTGTATCTGTCACTTCAAAACAAATTTCATGTATGTGAGACTCTTTTCTGTAGGTTTCACCACAAAATTTTTGAAGAAATGTTGAAATTTGCGGCCAAATGGATGCTTTCCCACATTGAAGACGGTGACAAGGAACTTAAAAAGCCTGTATTATTCACTGAATTTGGTTTATCAAATGATAACGATGATTTTGAACCAGCTCAGCGGGACAGATTCCTCAAAATGGTTCTTGATGTCTTATACAAGTCTGCAAAAAGAAACAAGTCTGGGGCAGGATCATTCTTCTGGCAGTTCCTTGTTGAAAAAATGGAACGTTTCAATGATGAATATGGAGTTGTTCCATGGGAGAATCCATCAACATATCGATTAATTACAGAACAGTCGTGCAGACTGGCCAAAGTTCAGGGATTACATTCCACACAAATTGAAAACGTAAAGAATTTTTGTGTCTCGAGGAGGAACTAATATACGTAAAGTTTACATATTATCATATCTCTCCTGCATTTTTTTTTAACCTTTCTCAAATTCATTGGAAGTGAAGAACTGTAGGATATAGGTTTACTCCTTGTATTATTTGTCAAAGTTATAGATGTGTACAATTTTCATCAAATGAAACATATATGCAAATTATTCCTCCGCTGCTTCTCACTTTCTTTGTCTAATGCTAGTGTTCCGAGCCAGCTTATGCACTCTTCGACTACGCACTATCTCAACACACATCTATTGGGTAACTCATGTACTCACTAGTATCGTAAGCGTTAACGTCTGCGAATTTGATCAATTGACGAACTAGATATATGTTTTAAGGCTTATGCAGATGGAAATAAATAATCTAATATATGTTTTTTGTTCTTTGGTAAGATTTGAACTGGTTTATTAACTTTTTAATCACACCATAGGGATCATTAGATTCCCCCAAATTTTAGGGGCATTTGAAAATAAAAAATGTGAAATTTTAAAAAGAATTTTTTTTGGAAAAAAGTTGAAAAGGGGGCATTTTGAAACTAGAATTGTGTTTGGACATAAATATAACTTAGAAAATATTGAATTCTCGCAAGTTGAATTCGAAAATTATAACAATTTTATGTCGAAATGATTTCAGTAATAATGAGAAGAATCTTCTTTAGATAACCTCCACGAGAAACTTTTGATGTTTGATAGAATTTCGGAAAAAAGTAAAAATTATTTGTGATAGATATTCGTGGAATAAGTCAAGGGGTGGGAAAGCTGGCCCGCAGATCTATATTCGACAATGTATGTAGTAGTGAATCAATTTAAGATTAAGCATTCAAGTTTTAGGTCAAATTTGAGTTTAAATGGATAGAGCCCAACTATCAAGTTTTAGGTCAAATTAGAGTTTAAATGGGTAAAGCCCAATTATAAGGATAATTTAGTAATATTGTACCATTGTTGAAACCCTAATTCGTCCCTCTTTTTGCTATATAAAGACGCTTCACCCTCTCCCTTTCAATCACACAGTGAGTTCGCCTCTCTAAAACCAGCAATAATCTGAGCATTTGATTTATCTTCTATCATTATATGAACAATCTACTTTTTTGTTTTTGTTTTTAAAAATAAGCAGGGATTGTGTGTATCGGCTTTGTGCTATAATTAATGCGCTTTGCACGAAAGTGTTCTCTGCAAAATTAATTTTTGGGGAAGATGGGCAGTTGTGTTTCATCTCTTTACTGGAAATTTTTCAACAATCATTTTCCCCACATTTTTGTTTGAAATTGTTATTTTCATATCTCTCTTCATCTGAAATTTTACATCAAATTTATTTCGGAATTTGTTATTTTGGGTTTTGCCTTGGAAGAACTCTAAAATTGGTGTAAACCATAATACAATTAAGTTATGAAGTCGTTGACGTTCATGAATATTGGACTGCATACCAACTTTATGTTTTAAACTAAACTTATTTTTTAAGTTTTTGTATGGTCATAAAGTTTAATTTGATCTTTGATTTTGAAATCAAATCAATAAAATACATACTCAAAAACACAATTTCAAATTTTAATAATCACATCTTCTAAAGTTCAAATGTAAACTCTATCCTTTGGCCCATTATTACTGGATTGAGTTAGACCATGAGAAATCCTCATAAATAGCTATAATATGAATTATGATTATAAATCTCCTGTTTTTAATAATTTGTTCAATTTTTCTTTTTATTTGTTTATTTTGACAAATTCATAAAGGATAAAAAAAATTATATATTATATTATTAATTAATTAATTTTGAAAATGGTAAATTTTTTGATAATTTTAAATTTTTATTTCATAATTAATAGGGTAAAATAATAAATTTATTATGTTAATAATTATTTTTTAATAGGTGTTTGAAAGTAAATTAGGGATATCAAAGTGTTCCTCTGTCCAACAATGTTCATTGTTGATATGACACTTACTAAAAAACAATAAATAATATATTATATTATTTTTAATTTTATTAAATTTAATATTTTGAATAATGTGTTGGATAATAAATAATATTTAATAGTAAATGTAAAAGAAATATAAAAAGTAAATTATATTTTTTTAAATTGAATAGGTATTGTTGGATAATTATTTTTATTACGATAAAGAATTATCGTAGAACAGAGAATGTGCATGAGATCTAAAAAGATAAAGACAGAGGTGAGTGGCATTTGAAAGAGAACAGAGATTATGTATACATAATTTCTTTCTTTTCAAGTCTTCTTCACATCTCTCCCAATCTCTAAAACATGATATGCATTGTGTTATCCTAAAATAAATATAAAATAAATTTGTGTTAATATTTTTTGAGATATAAAAATGAATTTCTTTTATTAGTAGTGTTTAAATTATAGTAAACTTTCCCTTAATTTATATTGGAAAGATTAATCTAAGAAGAAGAGAGAAATTCAATATATAGATGTTGATTCAATTAAAAAAAATCAACAATTGGTAATCACCATATTGATATAAAAAACATAGAGGTAACAAGAATTATACAATTTTTTTCTGATATAAATTATAACATTTTCCCCCTCCATACATCGATCCAATTAACCGTATTAATCCAAGAGAGAGAGAGAAATTCAATATATTGACGTTGATTCATCAATCAGTAATCACCTAAGAAATATCAGAGATCAAGAATTATAAGTGTAAATAAGAATAATTTAAGCCAAACTTTAATACGATTTAATATTAATATAAAAAACATAGAGAAAAAAAAAAAGATTCACACAACGAATTCGAGAGAGATGGAGAGAAGGAAACATAAGAGGAGAGAAGAAAGCGGAAGAGGAAAGATTTGCTTTAAAATTATAAGTATAATTACATTAGATAATATTTTGTAAGTATATCTAAATTATATATATATTTATATATTTTAATTTTGTAATTTTTTTAAATAGTAGATAAATAAAAGTGGACGAAATTTTTTATTTAAAACTTTATCCTTGAGTTGGTTGAACATCTTAAGTTGTTATATTGCTATGGGTCTATTAGACCTTTTAATGCTATCAACAAAATTGAATGCATAAAACGACTTTAGGTTACACTATAATAAATGCTTTTATCTGAAAATATGGAGTTTGTTGATTGTGATATGACTTTATATTGTGTCGACCAAATATTTTTGACACTAAAATATGAAATTTTGTTCTATGAATTTTAAATTTTTGACAATAAATTAAATGACTCTTTGGTGGCCTGTTTTCTGGCCATAAGATTTTTTTTAATTCGATATGTAAATGAATTAATAGATAAATATTGTGGGAGGTGGAGTTTGAGTGCTTGTGGGGGTGGAAGTTATAGAAGCGGATGCGAAGATGATGTGTTTTGGATAATGAGAAAGATACCGTCAATGTAGTATGACACGTGTATAAATTTTTTTCTCTATTTCTAGTTATTGGGTAAGTCATTCTTCTTGTTTTTTGAAAAAAAAAATATTTTAACCAATCAAACATGAAAAATTTTAAAAATATTTTCCGACATACAAAATACACACTTTCATTTTTATCTAAATCTTTCTTTTTTGGAATTACAAATCCTCAAATCATAACTCCTCCTCATCATCTCACGATTCTTTATTTGTGTCCACATTTCTTGGTGGAATTCTCTAACGTAACTTTTATATTTTTAGAATGATATAAATTTTAATTAAAGAAATCTAAATAAAGAATCGTGTTAACTTTAGATGTCTATCGACAATGATGAATTTTGTCCTAATTCTTTTTGTATACGCATCATTGTTCATTTTCTTCTTATATGATTTTATTCATCATTTAGCATATTATTTAAATTCATTCACACCACCTCATTTCTTTTTTCATTAATATGACATATTAGAAATGACTCGATAGAATACATACCTTAAAGTCAAAATCATGATAAAAGACTTTAACCTTAACTTTTATGTTCCTAATCATTTGAATTTTATTCATCAAGCAACTTGAGATGCAATAATAATTTTTAATCAATAATATAGCCAATTATTTATTTATTTTTTCTTGGGACATTGTTCATTTTAGGTAGATTTTACTATTTTTCACACTTAGGCAATTTACTAACATTAGTCAAGAAGTAATATAGGCTTTTGAAAAATAATCAAATCTTTTAATATCTTAGGAAGAATACATCACTTAAAATACTATATTATTAATCTGCTACGCGAATTATTCACATTTGATTTCATGCATATATTATTTTTTGAATACTCTTGACAAAATTTCTGGCTTCAACACTATTTTCATGAATTTAGTATATTTTTTTTTATATTTTGAATTCCTTTAACAAAAATTTTGCCTCTAATCCATTGCATAATCATTTAAAACGTATTATCTTATCTAATCCGTTATAAGAAAAGTCAATTCAAAGATACATTACGTAGTGTTTTTAAAGGAGAGCAATACCTAATTAAGACTAATACAGCAAGAAAGGTTGCTTTAATTGAACAAATTAATTAAGAAAGCAAGTTTCTATCAATAATTATTTGCAATGAATGTGATATTTGCTATTATAAATATTTATTTAGCAAATATAGAAGACCAAGTCATTCACTCATATGATGTAACCTTTTATTTAACTATACTTTTCCCTTTATAAAAGATATCGTTTAATAAACCTAAATGAATAGTCAAAGCCAGGTGACCATATCAATGACTCGAAAAATCAATCCCCTAAATGCTTTTTGAATCGAATATGTCTGTACAGTTTGTATCTTCTATGTGGTTTGCAGGTTATTACATTGTGGGGTGGGAGGTTTATCTAATACGCACAAAGTGCTCACCACAAAATACTTACCTGAAAGGCAAATGTTATGACAGAGACTATAGCGATTGAAATTTTTTATTTTTTATTTATAAGAAAAAACCTAAATCAATAGTCCTTATATATTTGATTTGTCTAAATTCTAAGTGGTAGTTTCACAAATCTGCCGGCATTTTTTTCCATATTATTATATTTACCAAAATTAGATATAAATATTGAGTTTCTTGTCAAAATTCCATCCATTTGACTCTATATTTTGGAAATTATCTCCTTCATTCTTTGTTCTTATCGATTTTATTGTTGTATTAATTTAATAATAATAATAATAATAAAATTGAATGCGACACCTTTGTCTTATTTTCATTAGTCAACCATTAATTATTCAATCTTCTTCTACTACAAGAAGAATAATCAATCAAAGTTTTTTTTTTTTCTTAAAGAAAATTTAATTTAGCGTCCAATATCAGTATGCTAGTATTGACTTTGAACTAGTCCAAATTCATATTGAAAAAAGTCACATTATAGTGGTAATAAAAAAACTCGTTTTTTATTTAACGTCTAATACTAATATTGATTTTGAACTATTTCAAATTCATACAAGTTAGTGGTAATAAGTTTTTCCTTTTTCCGTTTAGCGTCCAATACTATATTGATTTTGAAGGTTGGTTAATCCAAAAGTGGTTCCGTTCGTAAGATTCTATAAAATTCTCTTCTTTAACGGTGTGTCTAGTACTATAAAAAATAAATAATTTTCCTACTTATTTCTATTTATAAATCATTTGTTCAAATTCTATAAAATATTTATCTAAAAATCATATATAATTTTTTTTGAGATCATATTTTGTACTGCAGGAGGTTTGAGCAATTAGGTGGGGTTGAAGGGTGGAGTGTCAGGTTAACGGGAAACAACAATTATATATCATTTATGAAATTTATTTTTTCTTTCGAAAAAAGTCTAACTCTCTAATGACTTATTCATACACTTTTTTAAAAATTAATTAATCACTTTCGACGGGGATTAGTATAATAATTACTAGCTAAAAGATTTTAATTCGGCCACAATCAATATATATATATATATTTTTAATGCAACAAGCTGCTGTTCATGCATAAATATGATTAGTTGATATTCTCCTCTTATATTAATTTATTTAAAATAGTCCATCTAATATAATAAATAAATAAATAAATTAGAATTTCCCCAATAAAGCACAAAAGTCAAAGAATCTTGTTAGGAGTTGGAATCCTTAATTAAAATCAATAAGATCAGATCGACTTAATTAATTATGTACTTAAGTATTGTTATTAAACTGATTTTGTACAAGGTGCCAGATTTGAAACAACTTAATATTTAATTAATTATTTAAATGATCATTTGGACTATTATTTATTCTATTAATTATTGGTTCAGAGAATGAATGTGATCAAACAACCACATTAGACTGTTATTTATTCTTTAAATCAAACAAGCTATGTTCACGTATGAATATTAATTATTAACTATTCTTTAAATATATTATTTTTTATTAAAATTAATATTTCGCGTCAAAGGAAAAATCCAATGAATTTTCAAAGATAAATTTAGTGTTTTTACAAAAAAATTAAGATACAACCTAAATAGTCATCCAACCAATCTCTTAACAAAAATAATCAACAAATATAAAATTCATAAGGGGAAAAAAGGAAAAGAAACTACCAACAAGAGTTGTGATGAAGCGATAAATACTCTTTTTAAAAAATTAAAGTTATTTAGATCTCAGATTCAAATCTGATGAAGCGATATGTATCGCCTCTTCTACTACTCCAATTTAAGTTGTGACTTTTTTAATCACTAAGCCATTTTTGCATGGATAGCCTATTTTCTTTAAATTTGGCTATAGAAAATACACGTCCCAATTTAAGCTATTATTCCATTATTCATAAATAAATATCATTTAATCATTTTATATCCTTCTACAAGTGGTCCATTCTAAAAAGAAAAAATAAATCTCATATATCAAAAGTCAAAGAAGCTTCTTTTCAATCACTACCTAATTAATTGTCTATAGAATGTCATCAAGAAAACCCTACAAGAGTGAGACCAAGTCTTTAATACAATTTTTAACCAAAACAAAAATAATGAACAAAGTCTTCCCTACAAAGAATGATATCAATAAAACCATCTAGCTAGAGTGAGACCAATCTAAATATATTCTGAGGTCTAAAAACTATCATACCTCCTCCGACGCGGAGTCAGAATTTCAACTAAGAGGTGTTAAAATATTAAGAAGTAAAACTATATAAAAGTCATGAAGTGTCGATATATAACATGTATACATAAAAAATATATTTATTCTAGCTACACAATTCAATTCATACCTCTGCCATTGCCTCCCTGCTCAATTCATCATGGACCGACAGATAGAGTATATACGAATAGTATTGGATAAAATATATTAGTAACGTTGGAATTGCTTCTCATTTACTGTTTTGTTTGGTGTATTGATTATAAGGATATTTTTTTAAAAACCATATTTATCCATATATTAGTAATCCTTATATTGCTAATATCATGATTTGCCAGGTAATAATTATACATTCAGTAATATCAAATAGAATGTATAATATGTATTACAATTGTTATACATAGGATGTGTTTGGTACGAAGGAAATTGTATTAGATCAAAAATTCTACCAAACAAAAAATTAAAATAATATCATAACTAATTCATGTATTTTACCAAACGACCTCTAAGAATATGTTCGATAAAAAAAGAAGATATTTACATATACAATCCAGTTATATCGATGAAAGTTTTATGTACAAAATTAAAGTGTGAGTTCGATTCTATTGTTCAATTTATTTTTCTTCCTTCTTTACTCCATATTTTTTAAGGAAAAATATAGTCAATTCTTTATTTCCTTCTCCATTTTTGGACCATTTGACTATTTTTCCACTTTAATCAAATTTAATGTTTTTTTACCTTTCTTCTCTGAGGTACAAAATACAACAATGTATAAGTTGTGTTTGGCTCCAATTGCAAATGTATTACTCTTTAGTAAGGTATTACTTTTTTGTCTCAATTAATTAATGTAACACCTTTTAAATTTCAAAATTCAAATAACATTTTTTATCGTATTTTTTTATATCTTTAAATATCTTGAATTGTCAATTATTATAATTTATAAATATAAAAAATTTATTTTTAAATAATTAAAATTCAAAAAGTGTCACGTATATTAGTATTGTGGACTAATGTTTTTAGTTAAGGCTTCAATACTAGAAAAAAGAAAATGAGCGTTTGATCATGAAAAAAAAAAAAGTGTAACAGTTACAGTGAGAGAAAAGTTCTGTGCTTTTGCCGGCCCCTTCTTCTCTACTTATCTGTTTCTTTGATTATTTTTTTCTTCATTTTATATAGTTCAAAATTCTGTTGTTTTTATTCTTATCTTCTGCTTATTTTCTCCCATTATAAGCGTGTTGAACAGTCAACTTGCAGCCTAGCAGCTTTTTTAATTTCTTTTTAAAAGCAATGACCATGTTTTTTGGTTTTCTCAACACCTGCACACAGAATTTTTAGAGATCAAGCCGTTTAAATTTGGTGTTGAGGGGTTTTGGAGTTTGTTAGGTGTTGTGGAATCTTGATTTGTCATAACTGAATTGTGGTGAAAATTGGGGTTTATTGATTGAATTGTGTGTAAAGTTGGAGTCTTTTTTGGTTTTGTTTGTTGCTTTATCAAGGATTTGTTGTGGGGTTTGGATTCTTGGTATTTGATTGTTGTTTTTATGGTAAAAAGGTGGAGTCTTTTGGTGGTGTAGTTAGTGAATCAAAGGGTTTATAGAAATTGGATTCATAGTTCTTTTTCTGGTATAAAGTTGGAGTCTTTTTGGTTGTGTAGTTACTGAATCAAAGGGTTTATAGAAATTGGATTCTTGGTATTTGATACTTGATGGTTGTTCTTTTTCTGAAGTTGTAGTTTGTGCAAAAAGTTGGAGTCTTTTGGAGTTGTAGTTACTGCATCAAGTGTTTATGGGTGTTGGTTGTTCTTTATGCAGTTGAATTTTGGAATGGAAATTTGTAATTGTATTTGAGTGGCTGTTCTACTGAATTGGGTTGTTTTGACTTTGGGGTTCCATGGTTATGGGGAAAAGATTGATTTTTGCAATGACTGGTTTCTGGGATTTGTAGTTTTGCAACTACAGGGGAAGGTTTTCGGTTGGGTTTTCGTTGATTGATTATGGGTGGTGTTTGTGGAAAACCTTCCTCGCCCGTGCAGAATAGGCGGGATAGACAAAAGAGGAGTGAATTTACTAAAGGGGCAACTGTGGCATCACGCCCACTACGAGCTGTTTCTTCAAAGAGAGAGGAAAGTTTCAGGGTGAAAGACAAGTTGGAAAATGGTGATGTGAAGCTTGGTTTGATAGATAGGAAGTCTAATGGATCAAGAAAGGTCAGGGATGATCATTATGAGCAGATAAAGGAAAAGCTTGGACTCATTGTGAATGGTTGTCCTGGAAACGGAGTCGTCCCAAAAGCCTTGGAAGGGGAGCTGATTGCTGCTGGATGGCCTTCTTGGCTTGCTTCAGTGGCTGGTGAAGCTATTAATGGATGGCTTCCTCGCAAGGGCGATACGTTCGAGAAATTAGACAAGGTACAATTCTGTAGACATTCTTTATGGGTGATTAATTTGTCAATTTAGATTGGACAGCAATCAAAATTGTATTTGATTAGCCAAAATTATAAGGCTTTTAATCATAGTAATTAATTCTACCTGCCTTTCATTTTATATGGTGGTGTTTGATTTTGTTTTAATATTTTTTAATTGGCGGTAGGAGAAGGGGAAATGGGGAAGGGGATTACAAGGTAGAGAATGAAACCCTCACCAACAAGGTGAAGGTTCGAGTAGTCAACTATCAACCAACTGAGCTAATAATATTCCCCCATGGTGTTTGATTGGGCCGCAGTTTAAATTTTAATTGACTTGTGTATTATACTAGTGACAGCGGAAAAATGTTCAAGTAATTTAGTTTGATAGAGAACATTCAATTGAAAGTTTAAAATTTGATCTATTGAAGAAGGTTATACCGAATGAGATATGATGTTCAACTTTCCTATGCACTTTAACTCAGACACACAAAAGTACTATATGCACTTACGAATTTTTGAACGTTGCAAAAGTTATATGCAACAACAACAACAAATCCAGTATAATCTCACACGTGGGGTCTGGGGAGGGTAGTGTGTACACTGGCCTTACCCCTAACTATAATGTTTTGATTTAGAAATTTGTGTAAAATATATCATATTTATTAGTGATTCCCGTGGCAATATTTTCCTCCCTTTTCTATTTCCTCTAAGAGGTGTTAGTTTTCCTTTCCAATGTGTTCAAAAGTTGTTAGTTAAGTCAGTTTTCTTTGCCTATATGTTCAAAAGTTGTTAGTTAAGGTTTTTTGGTTATTGTCTGATAGATTCTTATTTCTGCAGATTGGCCAAGGGACTTATAGTAGTGTATACAAGGCTCGTGACCTAATTAACAATAAACTTGTTGCACTCAAAAGAGTGCGGTTTGATAATATGGATATTGAAAGTGTCAAATTTATGGCAAGGGAGATAGTCATTTTGCGTAAGCTTGATCATCCGAATATTATCAAATTGGAAGGCTTGGTTGCATCACGATCATCTTGCAGTTTGTACCTTGTTTTTGAGTACATGGAACATGATCTCACTGGACTGGCATCTCTTCCTGATAACAAATTTACCGAACCACAGGTGCTTTTCTTGGCATCCTTCATTATGCTTTATTTTGTAGTTTTATACGATTGAATTGGCTATCTCAGCTTTTCAATCAATTTAGGTAGCTTATTTCTGACTTTATTTTGTCTTTTATAGATGAAATGCTATATGCATCAACTTCTAAGTGGACTTGATCATTGCCATAGTCGGGGTGTTTTGCATCGGGACATTAAAGGTTCGAATCTTCTAATTGACAATAACGGGATCTTGAAGATTGCAGATTTTGGCTTAGCAACCTTTTTCGATCCGCACCAAAGTGTTCCTTTGACAAGCCGTGTTGTGACTCTTTGGTATCGACCACCCGAGCTCTTACTTGGAGCAAGTCACTATGGAGTTGCTGTAGATTTGTGGAGCACTGGCTGCATACTTGGAGAATTATATGCTGGCAAGCCCATTATGCCTGGAAGAACAGAGGTATAAAACAGATAATTAATTTACTTTTTTTTTAATAACTTGTCCGTGATACTCATTGCTAATATTATTTCCCCCCCTCCATTTTGGAGATGTTACTACAATTTGAGAAGTAAATAAGCATCTAGGATTTAAAAATGAAGAAGGTGGAGTTCAGAAGCATCTCAGAACTAAATTTTAGGGCACACTCGGTTTGTTTAACATGACTGGTGAACTTGTGATTTTCCAATTAGATTAAAGGTTTATATTAACCTTTGCTGAGTCGCTAACTTGTTCTTACACTCTAATAATAGCTGTTTCTTGTTTTGATATCAAATACTGGAGCCAAAGAGAAAAGTTTGTTCTATTTACGAAATAAATCCGTTTTGGGGGTAAGGAAAATGTAAAGGTTGTAATTTGCACCTAAGGGTGTGACCTAGTGGTCAATGAAGTGGGTTGAGAACCATGAAGTCTCACTTTCAAATCCCAATAGAGACAAAAACACAAGGTGTTTCTTACCATCTGTCCTAACTTTGGTGGATAGAGTTACCTGGTACCTGTTAATTGTTATTGGTGGGAGGTGGCAGCTACCCTGTGGAATTAGTCGAGGTGCGCGAAAGCTGGCCCGAACACCAAGGTTATAAAAAAGAATAAAACAAAGTAAAAAAATGTAAAGGTTGTAATTCAGAACCGGGCACCACTGTTTAAAATAATACTGTACAAAACAACTCAGTTGACTGCCTCCATGACCTTATCATCTTCATTATTTCCTATTTCATTTTATATTCTCTTCTCTGTTTTATGTTGATTTTGCCAAAAAGGTGCTGTTAGTTTATTATTGTGTTCGCCTCCTATAAGGTTGTCCTTCATTGTTAAGATGTCTGGGGTATTAATTTTCTTGTGTTTTGGTGACTGATGGTGAGGCTTGGAGAGAGCTTTTGAAGCTGCAACTTAGACATTTAATTATTTGTGCATTAACCTTAATTTCATGACGTACTTTTTACTTTTTGGTGCTCAAATCCTCTTGTTCAGCTGAAAATTTCTCTCTATTCTTTTTAAGTGACATTGTACCTGATTAAGTTTACCTGTGTGTTTCTCCTGTGTTGGGAATTTAATTTTTACATCTTAGATAAATGAACTTTTTTCTCCTTGTAGGTGGAGCAGCTGCATAAGATTTTTAAGCTTTGTGGTTCACCATCTGAGAATTATTGGAAAAAAGAAAAATTACATCATTCAACAGCATTTAAACCGTTACATCCTTACAGACGGCGTCTTGGGGAAACATTTAAGGATTTTCCTCCATCTGCTGTGAGGTTGATGGACACATTACTTTCTATAGATCCTGAACTTAGGGGAACAGCTGTTGGTGCTCTGGAGAGTGAGGTAAGTTTGGCATTTCTTTGTCCCTCTGTTTCTGCCATCAATCTTAGTTTGATGCTTTGTAGTTTAGTTCGTAAAAGATGGTCAAACAAAACTGAAGGCTAAATCCTGCATGCTTATAGTCGAACGACATGCAGGTTTGAGTCCTAATAGTTACAAACATCAAAGAGAAGAATTGGAGCCAATTTGTTTCTAGGAGTATCTTTGCGATTATTTTGATCTCTGTTCTATTTAGCACAAGATAATATTAGATTGTTGCTTCTGAAATTGTATCTGATAAGTCTGCACTAGGTGATATCTCGAACAGATCTGTTTGTATATATAAACAATTACGGATGCTATCATTGAATTATTTCGGAAACAGAAAATATTAGATCTTTTTGGGACAGATTAAAAAGAAAAGTGTGACACAAAATGGGATGCATGGAGTACTTCATGAGCTTTTATGTCGAAAATTTGAAATTTGAATCAGTAGTAGTAACATAGTTCAGGGTAGTTGGAGGTATATTGTTTCATTCCAAGTGATATTCTGGAAGAATTGTCTCATTTTGTCCGTCCGAGTCATTCAGTATCATATCTTTATTTCAAGGTGAATCTCATTAATATTTGCATAATAAAGTTGCACAACCATTTTTCTGATTAACAAAGTCGTACCCATACAGTTCTTCACCACAAAGCCATTGCCTTGTGATCCTTCAAGTTTGCCAAAGTACCCTCCCAGCAAGGAAATTGATGCCAAACTGCGGGACGAAGAAGCTCGAAGGTAAATAATTTCAAGATATTCACATTTCCTGTGAGGAACTAGAATTTTGTTTGTTTTGCATAACTTTGGTCTTTCTTGTAATGTGAGTTAATGTTTTTCAATTATATCGAGAAGCTTCTTCTTCATTTTTAAAATGTGTAGAAGTGTGCAACAGTTGTATTTTCCAATGACACATCCTTTGTTGCTTTCCTAGCTTGCTTGCACTGAGAAAATTATTTTGTTTATCCAATTTAGTCGTTTCTTAGAATTGTAACATTTGTGTGGAACGGGATTTTTTTTTCTTTGAAACAAGATTTTCCATTTTAAGTGCTGGAGGATATGTGATAATAGTTGCCTGAATTGTTTTCTGCAGGCAAGGAGCTGCAGGAGGGAAGACCCAATTTGGCGATGGGCATATGAGAGGATCAAATGAACCTCGAGCTGTTCCAGCACCTGATGCTAATGCCGAGTTGGCGAGGTCAATGCAGGTACTTACGTGGGGCCTGATTGTTTTAGTATCCCTGTTGATGCATGTTTACATGGAGTCAGATCCTAAAAACCAAAGGAAACCAGATAATCACGATTCTTCGATTTTTCCTGTTCTAACTCAAGAGGTTAGTTAGATGGTTAGGATTCTGCCATGATTTGGGAAGTTCTTCGATTAAATCACTTTCTTCCCAAACACCTTCAAGCTGAACTTACAGTTCCCCAAAAATGTATTGTGGAGCGAATGGATTTTGAGAATTCATATAGTCGACACCTATTACGGTAGCTTTGAGGCATAGTAATTGGTGGTGTGGAAGATGAAATGCGTAAAGATCCACTTTGTTGATGTAAAGCTTAGCCTTTTCTTGATAAAGATGCACCGATAGCCATATTTGTGTGCAAATGCTTTTGCTCTTACTCAAGTTATCAATTATATGATCCAGACACTGTTTGGTTCGTTTCAATTAATATTCGTACCTTGTAACAGAGGAGGCAGAGCAGTTCAAATCCTAAGAGCCGATCTGAGCACTTCTATCCCTATAAAGAAGCTCCTTGCGGTTTTCCAATTGATCAACATAAACCATTACAACCAAGCAAAGAAAAAGGCGGAGATCACTTGGAGAATCATTCAGAGAGATTTTCTCATTCAGGACCTCTAGCTCCAGGATTTGGGTGGGCAAAATCTGGGAAGAAATTTGATCATGATATTTCTGTTGGTTCCAATAGAGCCGACTTATCCAAGTTTTCTACTTTAGTAGCATCTAGGTCAGTTGTCACTGGTGATGCTCGAGATCGATTTGTTGCTTCACAGGTAGAATCTGGCCGTCAAGTAGAAAGGCCAGTATGCTTGCTTGACGAACATCCAAGGAAGCAAGATTGGAAGCGTCAGATGCAAAACCATGCTAGTTCTCGTCAATTTGACAACGGAAGGGCTAGTATTAAAGAACAAAATCTGGTACGTATTATAAACATCATAACTTGTCAAATTTTGAGTGTGTATAGATTATTGAGACAATTTGTTTATTTCACTTACTAGATTATTCAGAAGAAGCTACTGAAACGTCATGCCCCAAGTATACATAAACTTACTCGCTATGGTACCAAAAATGTTTGCATACATAGCTGACCCTTAGATTGTTTCCCATTTGGTATAACCATTTAGTATCCGTAACTAATTGGCATGACTAATTCAGATGCGCACTGTGTAGAATCCATTTACGGGGAAAACATTCTTTCTCAGGAATTTCTACATTCCTGGGATTGAATACGGAACCTCTTGTTAAGGGTTGAGGGATCCCATCCATCCCGCCACATCCTTGATGGTCCCCTACGTTGTGATTATTATCAATATATACATTCATTAATAACATTTTGGTTCCACATTTGCTTTTTTGTTCTGGAATTCCTAATATGATGATGGGATTCTTATGTAGCTCTTGTTTTTTGTCTATGTAGCATGGCCATGCCCATGGTCACAAGGGAAACACAATCCATTTCTCAGGTCCACTACTTGTTCAACCAAATAAAGTGGATCAAATGCTTAAAGAGCACGATCGTCGTATCCAGGAAGCTGCACGACGAGCAAGGCTCGAGAAGGCAAGAGCAGGCCAAGGCCAAGCTCAAGGGATGCCGAGAACAACCAATTCTTTTTACGTTACTAGTCTGGGATCGCGGTAGTTTGGGAATTATATATACAGTTCTATGTACAGTTCTTGATGTAACTGTTATTGTTATTTATAGGAAATTCAGTTAAGATAAATATAGCCAAAATAATTATGTGGTCTTTTACAAGAATATGCAAACAATTTTTCTTCTTTTAGTCATTGCTCCAATTAAATTGACAGCCCTTTATTCTTCAATGGAACAAAATTGATAAAAACGATATTACTACAATAACATATTCAATGAAATTGTACAAATAAAGTATGTAGACGGTAGAGTGTAAGCAGACTTTACCCTTGTCTTGAGGAGACGGAGAACCCAAAAAGAATAAAAAGGATAAAGAACTCGAAGTAATTAATTGAGGTAAAGCTCGTGGATACAAAATAAAACAAAACAAATATAACTTTAATTAAATAAAAGAAGTTATATTTATTGATTATTGCTGCCAAAGTTATATTTATTGATTACTCATGCCTCGAAAAGGTAAAGAACCCAAAAAGAAAAAAGTTATATTTATTGATTACGGGAAGAGGTAGAGAACCCAGAAAGAAATTGAAATAAAAGCACATACAAACATGTCAAATTAACAAAATAAAACAAAACAAATAGAACTTTAATTAAATAATAAAAGTTATATTTATAAAATATCTAGCACCAATGGTCTAGTTGTAAAATAGTATCCTGCCACGGTACAGACCCGGGTTCGATTCCCGGCTGGTGCAGCTTGTGGGGATAGCTCAGTTGGGAGAGCCTTAGACTGAAGATTTGAAGGTCGCGTATTCGATCCACGCTCACCGCATATATTTTTCAGTTATGCTTCTTTTGCTTTTTTGGTTTAATTTTATATTTTTGTTTCTCCGTTTTTCTAATATCAAATTTTTTATATATGTTATTTTTCTGTCTTAATTTATGTGACACAAATGAAATTTGGAGAGGTAACTAAATTTTTTATTCGTGTTTTTTAAAAATATTTTAAGTTGTTAATTTGTTGTGATTGGTATTTTTTTAAACGTCATTTTTTAATAATATATGTTATTTCTCATGTTCAAATTTATGTGACACATGGAATTAGGAGAGTCAACCAAATTTCTTATATGATTTTTAAGTATTTTTAATTGTTAATTATTGTGATTTATAGTATCGTTTATCTAACTTTCAATAATATATGTTGTTCCATCTGTTCAACTTCACACGACACCGATATAATTGCAAGAAATATTTTAAGTTGTTATTGTGATTTGTAGTACTACTGTTAATGTCATTCTAAATATATAATAAAATATTTTAAGTTGTTAATTATTGTTAGAGCCGTCAATATGGGCATAGCCCATGGGGCCGGCCCAACCCAACCCATTATTGAGGTAGAGTTGGGATAGGATTTTCAAACCCATTTAAAACTAGGGCTTATAAGCTCGGCCCATATAAGCTCTTGGCCCTTGAGGCTTGATTGAGGTCGGTCCATGGGCCAAAACTTTTTAGTTAAGGGTAACTTACAATAATTTCTCTAGTGTATGAACTAATTACTTAAAGGCACGCTATGTTGTAATATTATGAATCTTTTCAGATTTCGGTATGTCCAAATACATGTATCTCGGGATAAATGGACTCAAAATTAAGTTAATTTGTTTTGGATACACTCTATCTCTGTGAATTCGCATGTATCTAGGATACATAGACGAATCTCGCGCCCTCGCCTCCCTTCCATCTCGCTCACCAGTCACCACTCTCTTATCTCGCTCGCGTATCTGGGATGCATCACACCAGATGCATGTATCTCGCGTATCTAGTATCCTAGATACATGTTAATCACACTAGATTTTTTGCTAGTGTTATTAAAACAACATCATTATTTGCCATATTTGATTTGAAATTCTTCTCATCTTCTTGATGTTATAGAATTTTAAGTTTGAAAAATAAAAGGAAAAAAGGAAGGGCTAGCCCGCCCAGCCCTCGATCCTTCTAGGGTTAGGTTGGGTTGGACATTTTCAAGCTCTTCCAAATGAAGAGCCGGCCCACCCTAGCCCATCAAATTCCCTGACCCATGAGGCTTGGACCGGGTGGGGCTGACCCTTTTTGACAGCTCTAATTACTGTGACTTATAGTGTATTTAACATAATGATTTGTAGTATCTTAAATGTAATCTTTGAGTATACGATAAATTAAAAAGGAAAGTAAGACAAATAAGTTAAAATAGAAAGGACAATAACAAAATTTGAACAAAATTAAGTACGTAACATTTTTCTGATAGCACATAAGTCCAACAAGTTCACTTACCATTAAAAAACAACTTCAATTTTTATTTATGATCAAATAAATTTCAAATTTCAAATTTCTTTTTCTTTCCAAAGACGAAAGTTTTTCATCTCTAATATATTTTATTGAATGAAATATTATAAATGAAACAATTAACATTTTCAAAAGTTAATTTGCCACAAAATAAAAGCGAAACAAGAAGTTGTGAGACACAAATGAGCAGTGTGTAAAAATCTAATCGATCAATAAATTAAATTAAAAGAAGTGTTATTGGTTTATGGTTATTGGGTTAACGGTTTTTAAACGATTTTGTCAAGAAAAATTATCGGGTTATCGGTTCGATTTTGATTTTAGAATCTTGGTTTATTGGGTCAACTGATAACCCATTAAGACTATAGTAATTTGCTACTTACCCGTACATAAATATTAAATATTAATCTCAATACGTTACTAGTTACTGTCTTTATCCTTTAGCCTTCAATTTACACTTCACAATGAATTTGAGAAAACGTCAAAACCTAAAGTAAAAACCCTATTACTCTTAATTTTTCTTTACACTTGTATAGTCTTTTCATGTGAGTAATTACTATTTTTTTTATGAGCATTTGTAAAGTTATATTATTGTCTTGTCGTGTCAAATTATTGCAGAAGTTATTATTTTTTTGATTTTATAAACATTTTCTTATTGATTAAATCAAATTATCCGAACCGTTAAAGACAAAAATCAAAAAATCGATAAAAAATCTTATTGATTTGCGTATTTCAAAATCGAAACCGTTAAACCGAATTAAGGGGAGGGAGAATCTGACCCACATGCATGGAAAATCAACTAACTTTTCGGCTGAGCCAACGTAAAAAATCAAATATATACCGACTTTTATGTCTAATAATGAAAATGTACAATTGTAAAACAGTCGTATACAATACTCTCTCCATTACAAAATAAGTGAATTATTGAGGTACTGCACACTTATAAAATAAATACCATTTTCCACTTTTGCTCTTTTAGTTATTTTCAAACTATTCTTAAAAATATAAATATGAGTAATTAAGTCTCTTTAAATTATCACCTTAAAGATATAAATGAGGGGCAAAAATAGAAAAAAATTCAACAACTCTCATAAACTTTGAATAATTCACTTATTTTGAAATGAAGAGAGTAGTGTTTAAGCATAACAATGAGAAAATACCCATATTATCCCTGGCTAGAGAAGCAAGCATATCGTCCAACACATGATTTCTAGCCGCTTATATATAGAATATGTATCTCGTCCAGTTTTAGTTCATGTGAAAATATTTACTTTTTAATTCGTTGCAAAAGAAATAAATGATAACTTTCTAAATTTAGAAATAATTTAACACAAACTTTTCATTTTATTCTTGATGGAGAGTTTTTATAGAAATATATATATCATGAAATATTTGTGTGTGATCATAAGTTTCAAAAGTATTTATTTACTTTTTGAAGTCATGTTTAATCAAACTTGGCCACATAAACTAAAACGATGAGAATACCTGGGGTCGAAGATATCAATCTGAATAATCCCAAGGGCAACAAATAAAAGGTTGCAAGATACGACAAAAGAGGGTTACGTTGCTCAGAATGTAAGTAGTCTCCACCTCCAACTCTAAAGTTGTTAAATCCGAGGTATCAAGAGAGCAAAAATGTGGAATCTCCCAGAAAACAAAAAGGTTGTGGTACTACAAAAAACATAGGTTTTTTCCACCATGAATCAATGAAAAATTTGTGTTTTAAAGCATCATTTCCTACCATTTCCTATCGAACCAACTCAGTGAAAGAAACAAATTCTTACTTAAATACTGAAAAAATTCTTAATTTTTTGCGTTTTAAAATACTATTCCTATTTTTTCATTTCTTACTGATTCAATTAAAATATTTATAAAAATCGGTATCAAACATTTTTTAAGTAATAAATTTCAACAAATAATGTAATTTTTCAGTTGTGTGAATTCGAATCACCAAGATTTATTAAGTGAACGGAATCTTAAGGAATCTCTGTAAAGGAAAAGAATAATAATATTCTTTAAGCTTCATTATAACTTTTTTTTAATTATAAATAATTAAGAAGATAAGATCCAATTGTTTCCCACTCATCATTAGTTACTTAATCCTAATTAACATGCTTATAATTATCCAAATTAGTACTTAAACCACTTAGCAAACTCATGAGTGACTAAGTCTGTCATTATGCTACTGGCCTTTCAGGTGGAAAGAGTTAAAAAAAAAAGAATTAGTAGATTATCTTTTACTGTTATTTTCAGTTCTGGAAGTAATGCTGATGTTGCAATTTATTTATTTTTGTTTTTTCACACACGTTTGATTGTTGTATTATTTGTTTGCTAAATTTTTTATCATGAAATCTTTGCTATTGTATTTTTGTTTCATGTTTTCTTTCTGAAATGCTTTGCTTGAGCTGCCTTCACAAGGTAGGGGTAAGGTTTGCGTACACACTATTCTCCTCAAATTTCAATAGCGGGTTTGTACGAAATATGTTATTGATTAGTGATGTTTGTTGTAATTCGACACTCATAGTATAGTTCAACTAGATTTGATTTGCTTCAAAAAATCATCGAAAAGGTAACATTTTCTCTAACAAAAATGAATTCATGCACTCAAAACTCAAATTCAAATTTTTTTACGTATTACTCCACTACCATCCTTATTGACATGTTGCAATTTCTTTATATCATGGATGACATGTGCTTAAACTAAAAACGTGTCTCATAGAACTACAAAATTAGAATTAGATCATAAAAGAAAAGGACCAAGTATACACAATATAAAGAATTTTTACATTATATATAAAATATTTACTTATTTCGTACGATATTAAAAACGATAAATAGTTAGCTATTATTGGGATGTTCGATAGATCATAAAAGAAAAGGACCAAGTATACACAATATAATTTTTTTTTACATTATATATAAAATATTTACTTATTTCGTACGATATTAAAAACGATAAATAATTAGCTATTATTGAGATGTTCGATAGGAAGGAAAATCAGCAAGGGTGTATTCCACATTAATTCTATTATCCCCACCCTCCAGCATATTATATCTTTACTTTCACCCCGTAGCTTTCATTCCCAATACATTATGCTATAATCTATAGTATTATTTAATTCATTTCGATCCGTTTTAATTTAGCCTAAATCGTTCATTTACGACTCCAAGGAAAACCTTATCTGCCTTTTTCTTTTCTCTAATTTTTAATGTTGCTTTCATAAATGTGGACATAATGAGGCAACACATAGGATTAAGAGCGACAAAAATAATTAATTAAATTTGTTTGATTGCTTCTTATCATCATAACCCACTTAATTAATTGTTGTTCATCATCTTAAGTCATTGGGTTTCCTTATTGGTTTAAAATCTTGCAACTTGTTTCTTCACATTAAATGATATCATAAAGTCATCAAGTCTAATTAATCTGCTGGACAAGTTGTAATCACATAATTAGAAAAATCAACAAGTAGTACTATGTACTATACTAGCATATTGAGTAGGTGAAAGGAAAATTAGCTGGAAAAGTCATCACTCATTGAACCAAATAGAATATCCTAAAAGTATTTTTAATTAATTTATGGAATTAACAACCTAAGGTCCAAGACAGAAAAAGAGAAAAATAGAAGCCGCTCATCTCACATACTACTATATAGTTGATGATACAGTATGTAGTATTAATTAATTAATTACTACAAGTGACTCTCTGCGCCATACTTTTGTTTTTTACGTGACATATAAATCTATATGATTACACTGTTTTATTTTTTTATTTGGAAGAACGTATTTGGAAAAATAACGCGTGCATTATTATTGTGTATTGTTAGAACAATGTATAAAAATAATATATATATATATATATATATATAATTAATGCAAGTATAAATAATACAAATATTACTAATACACTGTATTTAACATTATTAATGTTCTTAATTTTATCTATTAGAATATATATATAAAAAATTATCAAAGCAACACATAGCAAAAATAAACTTTTAGCGGCAATAAACATGCACATTAATAAAGAATGCTAAAGTCATTTTTAGCATTAGTTAATTATCATTAAATCTGATATCGTTATAAAATCTTTAACAACACTTATAAAAATGTTAAAATATAATTTTCACTTGCAATTGTCATTAATTAGATATCGCAAAAGATTATTTTTGATGGAGTAAAATAATAAATATCAGAAACTAGCTACCATTTCCTATATTCTCGACATTGTCCGAATCTCTCAAGAATAAACTCTTGTTATCACACATTTCATGTCAAAAACTTTATGGAAAACAAATCTATAGCTGTAGGCCAAATATTACACACTCACCATATATATCATATATAATTAATATAATAATAAGTTAATTAAGCATCCCATACTGATAACATGCCAAATAAATATGGAGATGTGAAAATTGATACCCAATATGTCCGTAGGATTATTCGTCCACGTGGATCAAGTGGGTCCCAATGTTGAGCTTTATAAGAACACAACTTCTTGCCACAAAAAAAATAAATATCATAGGGCAAAAAATAAGTGAACAAATAATTAAAGTAATAGTATAGTTAAGATGGCCGCAAAAAATTCAGATGAACCCGAAGACATTTATGAGTTGACTTTTGGGTTCATAGACGAAGGGATCGAGTTTCAATCATGTGAAAATTCGTTAGAATCGAATATTAGTTATAGTAGCAGAGATATATTAAAGGACGAAGAAGAGGAGGAGGATGGAAATGTTAACGATAGTGAAGAAAATAAAGCGTTTTGGGCATCACAAGAAGAGCTTCTTAAGGTAAATTAAATCAAGTACTACAATTTTTGTTTTTTGAATTACTATTTAATTTGGTACTTGTTGCTTACCAAATATTTTGTTTTTAGACAACATTGTGTAGGACAACTTCTTTTGAGTCAAAAGTTAGAAAATCAACAAAAGAGGCTTTAAAAGAATTGAAATTCAAAAGTTTCAAATGTAGCTGCCGGAAAATGGTATCCGATGGTTGTCGGAAATGTATGCAAAGAGAAATCTCCGATCGACTTACAAACGAAGGTTATAATTGCTTCATTTGCAAGTCAAAGTGGAAAAGCACACCCAAAATACCTTCAGGTATATAGTAAGTGGCAGAATGATTTTGCTGTCACGATCCACTGAGATTTAGTCATTTATTATTCTGTATAACAAAAAGCACGCTAATTTTGTTTATGTTTATTGTTTTTCATTTTAAAAGGTGAATACACATACATGGAAGTGGTGGCAAACGCAAATTCAAAAAAAGGTGAAATGAAGGTGATTATAGAATTAAATTTTCGAGGAGAATTCGATATGGCACGAGCTAACGAAGGGTATAATCGTCTAGTTGAACAGTTGCCGGAAGTATACATCGGAAAAATCAAAAGGCTTCGAAATTTAATAAAAATATTATGTTGTGCTTCTAAAAAATGCATGAAGGAAAAAAAAATGCATATGGCTCCATGGAGGAAGCACAAGTACATGCAAGCTAAATATCTCGGTTCGCCGGAAATTAAGTCGGAGACAATTTTCCCGGTGAATAATTTCCGGCGATTGCCAAGGCCAAGTGGTTCAGTGCTCACTTTTGATTTGCTTGATAGCTTCGGGGTCAAATATAGCAAGTATCAGAATATTCCTATTTTGCCCTTCGAATCCGGAATTATTAATTTTGCATCCTTGTAAGTTATGGTTTATTTGAATTTAATTTTGTAAGAATTTTACTGAGAAGCATAAACAATAATTTTCAATTTCAATTAATTAAATAAATTATTGTAGAATTTTAAATTCGAATCTTAAAATTCAAGCCATTTAATTGAGCTTTAAATGGAAATATGTTAATGGATCGTTAAGCCATCATATCAAACGGGCGAAAAGTTGAAGGACTTATTTGATTAAGCTAATTAAAAGATGTAAAAGTCATAAAAAGAAAGAAAAAAGTGAAAGGAAATTGATAAAGATATAATAAAAGTTAGGAAGTGTTAGGTTATTCATTGATTTAACTTGTTAACCAATAGCGAAGTCAGAATTTTTGAATATTCCAAATATAAAAAAATTAATATACGAAGAAACTAAAGTGATTCGACGTCTAATCTACTGTGATTTGGAAAATTTAACCTTATTTTATGGAAACTATCGTGTCATCCAAAAAACTAATCTCACAAATTTGTTCACTTTTATGATCTTTGATTTGAAGAATTTTTTAGCATTTCAAATTCATAAGGTTCATTTTAATTTGTATTCAAACTTCTTTTACGTTGTTGTTTTCTTTTCTAATATCTCCACTTTGTGGGATTACTTCCAAATAAGTTATTACTTGGTTTCATTTCAAATGTCGTTTTAGCTCAAAAAAATTGTCTCAAACTAATTGTCACTTGAGAAATATGAGATTAAAATTGATAATTATTTTTAATTATTCCCTTAGACCTTAATACTAAAGAAGTATATGTACAATGTTTAAGAGAAAAATTCAGTCTATATTTATTAAATAAGAATAACTTAGTAAACTATAACTTATATTTATTAGTTTTTTAATAAGTATGACCAGAGCTAAATACAGTTAAAATAAACGAAGGGAATATTATTTCTATGTCACTTCATCATTTGAAGGGTATTAGTACTACTTCAAACAAGAATATGGGATAAGAGATCACTCACAAACAAGGGCAAAGCTAGTTTGGGGTAGAGGTTCATCTGAATTCTCTTTTGGCGAAAAATTATACAATTTATACATAATTAAAAATATTTTTATGTATATATAATGTATATTGAACCTCCTCTAATTAATTCATGTGCTTACTTTTTCATATTAAAAGTCTGACTCTTTCACTGTCACAAAGTTTAAATATGTAAAAATGACTTTATTAAACAAGTTCAAAGTACGATTTTGTATAAATTTTCTTCTTTTTTTTTTTGATAAAAAAGATGGAGACACATGATCAAACGTCAATAAGGATAAGGATAACGAGAGGATTGAATAATGTTGAAAGAGAAATGTCATTTATCTATTAATCTTCGAAAGTCATCACACAAAACAGGTGAAAAGTTGAAAAAAGAAAAAGAAAATATTAAAAGCTTGTTCGATAAAGCTTATAGAAAGATGTAAAAGTGATCAAAAAAGTGATACAAAATTAATAAGATATTATCAATTAATAAAGAAGTGGTAGGTTATTAATTGATGTTTATCCATGTCTATACATTAATAAAATAAAATGTAATCTGGAAAATGACAATACAAAATGTTACAATAACGAAGGGTGCTGCATGTCATCGTAAAAAATTGTTAACATCAACAAAAAAAAAAGTTGATTTTTCTATAACAACCAAAACACTTTAGCTGCTTTGACAAGAACTACGAAAACGATGCATGTATTTTTTAATCAAAATATAATAATAAGTGAAATTTCATATAAGTGGGAGTCTGAGGAATGTAGAGTGTATGTAGACTTTATCTCTGCCTTATGGAGTAGTTAGAGAAACTGTTTTTGAAGAATTATCGGCTCAAGTGCAATACATCATAGTTATGAAAAGGAAAAACATAACAACTAACGTGGACATTTTCAAAATAAAAACAAAAAATTGGAATAAATGTGCAAATTAAACATGAGGATTGGAGTATATCCAGAGAAAATTCAAAGGAAGAGATCATTGGCTAGGCTGACCTGGCACCAAGTCTCTGATGTCAGCACATATAATCACACGACACGTGGAAACTTAAATTGGAAAAAAGTGAAAATGTGAAAATTTATGAGTGCATTTTTATAAAATTATGTGTATTTGAAAGTTTGTCATCGTAAATATTTACTTTATAAAAGAAACACAGAGATATAGGATTTATTAATGCGGCATTTTAGGATATTTCGAAGTCAACTTCAAGTTAATCTGATTTCAAATCATGTCCAAACGGGGCCCTCCGCCCTAGTAACGCATGACGTGGGAGAAAAGGGTCTTTCTTGCCTAAATTAGGAAATTCATAATTTTTAACATTGTATTTCTGTTTATGCATAACCAGAGTTAGGATTTCAACTTATAACTATGAATTTTAGAATGAAGATTTCAAGTATTAAAAAATATGTTCTATGTTTAATATTTATGCATATTGAATAATTCTTTATCAACACAAACACATTATTTAAACAAAAACTTTTGAGTTCAATCAAATTCATATTCAGACTTCTAACTCCGGCCCTGATTTTAAGTGAAACCGAGGAAGGGAAACTAGAAAAATGAATTGTGTCTTGTTAAGTATCTTATTTGCAGGATCAGCCCATTAGTTAGGCCCAATTACATTGTTAACAATTTGATAAAGAGTTCCATTAACAATTTCTAAGTGTATACATTCTTTGTGAATACACAACAACATACTCACTGAAATCCCCCAATAGTCGGGTCTTGAAAGGGTAGAATATACACAAAGTCTGTTCCCGATAGACCATTTTTTTTGTGAATTTGGTCTTACTTTTCCACTTTAGAAGAGTTGATTGCTGCCTTGAAAATGGAATCATATGCATACTCAATACAAGATTTCAACTTATTTGGATCAATATAATCTTTCTCCACAACTATTGCAATTCTCAGCTTATCCACATAACTCACTATTGTCACTGAGAAACTCTGCAAAATAAACATACAAATACAAATGTTTAATTTTCGATGATCTAGTTTACAAAATAGTCAATAAATGTATAAATTTTGTATATTTATGTATAATGTGTATATCGCGCGCACACCTGTGGAGCACCAGTGACAACAAAATATAATCCTTTAACAGGATGATTAGCCAAAGCCATCTCTTCCACTGGCCCTATCATATTTGTCAATGCCATGCTTGTGTTCTTCAATGTCCCATGAATAAATCGAGCTGTCGCCTGAAATTTTCAATTTATATGACATACTTTTCTATTGAATTAACTCGTTTGAAAAGGAATGATATACCTATATTCGGAAATTATTATTATACTTCCTATTTACGCTTAATAAAAAATTTATTATAGCCACACAAATGTTATAACATGTTAGTACTATGCATGAATATTTTGTCCTCTTTTTTTTTTCAAAAAATATTTTCAACACAATGTTTGGATACACATTAGACTGATATTTATTAGTTTTTGAATATGAGGTACAATTTTTTTTGACTCAACAAAACTTCAACATTTTTTCATCTAAACAAAACTTCAACTTTCGGATATCATTTTTCAACTTTGACTTCACAGTTCACACATACTATTTTTTTTCTTCAAATATCACCCAATACATCTATATCAACAATGATCTTTAGCGGCAATTAATTAATGACAATTAGCACTCTTTGTATATGTCTCTAAAGCCTTTAGCTACACTGGATCTAATGGCACTTAACTAATGCCGGTAAAGACTTTAGCACTCTTTATTAATATGTCTATTTATTGTTGCTAAAAGTTGTTTTTGTTATAGTAATGTCTGAACGCCTACATAGTCATACAAATTATGTTATGACATAGTTAATGCTACAAGTTTTTGAAAGTCTTCATTTTTGAATTATTATTTTTAATTCAAACTACGTCACATAAAGTGAAACTGAAGGAGTATAAAAGAAAGGACATACCTCAGGACCTCTTAGCTTCCTCAATAAATCAAGCAATTTACTAGTAAGCCAAACAGATGCAGAATTCCTTTTCCTGTCTATAATTCTATGAGCTTTTTGAACAAAATAAAGAGGATTATTACTTTTATTATTAGTTAATTTTGGTAATGAGATAGGCAAAAATGTGAAATGATTTCCCCATGGCATATCAGAATTAGGCCTTATCATGTCACTAACTGATTTATAACTTCCACCAAGTGCCCTTGTGTTGAATAAAACCAAAGCACTGCATTTTCCATTGCATGTTTCTTTATTTACTTCTTCCATGTATAATCTTGTTCCATATATCACTATCCCTGTTATCACATCATTTATTGTCTGAAAAAAAAAAGGGGGGTGGGAGGAAGAAACCGTTAGATACTGTATCGTTTTCTATCGTTACATATAAATAATGTCACAGTACATCAGCAATTTGAAAGGATAAACCTTAGGGTACGAGGTACAGCTACGTCTACTATAAGAAGGCAGAGTAAATGATAAAATATGATGCAACAATCACACTAAATCAGTCGTTACATAAAATGAGACTTTTCATCGTTACATAATGATTGATTTAATGATACAGTATAGTAAAATTTAAGTAACAATCAAAACAAATTATTTAAATTAACAGCATAGTACAACAAATAGGCAACAACCATCTAAACAAGATGTTACTAGTAGTTTGTCACTTAAGGTAATTAAAGATAATCTTACTTAATGGAGTAACATTGGTTGATAACCTAAAATAAGTATAATAATAGTACAACAAATTAATGTATATCAATTTCATTTCACTGTCATATTGTACCTACTTATAAGATAGATCCTTGACAAAAAACATCTATGGGTTAGGCAATTAATGTGATATATTTACTTTTTTCAAGAAAGTACAAACACATGTTTGCAGTTCATTTGAAGATCTGTACATACCAAATCAATAATTCAAACTCACTTTGTTATCGTATATGTCGAGGCGGAATGAGAATTTAAAATTTCTGAATTTAAAATTCTATTTTTTTTAAATTATTAAGATTTGGATTAAAATACTGAATTTATCGATCCAATAGAGGGGAAAAAATATTAACTTGATTAACATAAAGAGATTTTATATTTTACTTTGCAGGCTACTAATTTCATTTTTCACGAATCTGTAATTATCTTTAAGCGTAAAGATTCCATATATATTAATATCAATGATATAAAAGTTAAACTCTAGCAAAATTGAAAACATGAATTATAAGCTCTTCTTTTTAATAAATATTTATATATAAGGATGAAATGAATACTTACCACGTTCAAATTGGCTTTAATTTGCTTGAGGCTATGGAGCGAAAATGTCTTGGTAGCCAAAACAGGCGATCGGAACTCAACTCCGTCCTCACCGGAATGAATTGCCGTCCGTTCATCTTCAATCAAAGTGCTCTTCAAAGTACTCCATCCAAAATCATACAATGTATTCATAATCCCTTTGAAAAATCGAGGTACGATTTTAAAATTACTAATATACCCTTTGTTTTTATTCGAATTATTTAAATTCGATTTTTGGCGGGAAGGAAATGTTAGTGGAAGTGCAGGATTATCGACTCTTTGTAAACATGAAAGCAGTGCTCCCATTAATGAATAACCATCTCCTAGTGAATGATGAAGTTTGAAAATTATATTTCCCGCTGCATCGCTCGTTGGATATTTGAATACGTGAATTTCCCATAGTGGTCGATTTTGCGGGAATTTTTCCGTTGCTAAGTTTGATATATAAGTGGAGAAGCATTCGTCGTAAAACTCGATTGGTTTTTGAGTTGGAAATATTGGGGTTTTAATATGGTCTTGATAGTTCACTTCTACTCGCTTCCAATTTTTTGTTCCTTTTTTGCCCGTTACCTATTTAGAACAGATAAAAATATATGATCAACAGAGTAAAAAAAAATGAAAAGATTAAATGGATACAAAAGTGTCACGCTAATACAAGTGACGGATCAAAATTTTAAATTTTAGTTAGAAGATTCAAAATATTTTTTTGTTTTTCTTACGGAAATTTAATAACTTATCTATATTAGCAAGAAAAATCATCTATATTTGTTTTATTTATACAATATAATTTTCAATGGAGAAAATTTAGTTGAATACCCTTCACTTCACGTAGCTTCGCTCATTATTGAATGTTGCATTTGTTATTGTTACATAAGTTATTCTAGAATTGTTAAGTTATTAAATTATAGGGAGAGTCTAATATTAATTTGAGTATTACACTGTTATTCAAATTTTCAATTCTAATAAATATTTAAAATTTTAGTTCTCTCAGCCATCGCTCATCTATGTCATTCAAAAAAAAAAAAAAAAAGGATTCACGTCGACTGAATTAAATAATTATATATAATATATAGTTCTTTAATTTATCATAATATTTTTTGGCGAGTCGTATTTTTTGAAAAGAGAGTTATTGCCCTTTTCGGTTCTTCTCCTCCATAGAAAATAAAACCTTTCTTTAACATGGAGACTTACGTCATTAGACGAAATATTTTATTTTTAATTTCTACATATGAATCGTCTAAAACAATTTTTTTTATCAACTATAGCAAATTAAAAAACTTCATAGAAATCAAAATGGTGTGGGAGTGTATAGGCGACTCGTTTAGATCATGAGCTGGCACAAAAGGTAGAAAAAGGTTTACAATATATAAAAAGGGCAAGAGAGAGCTCACCATAATTGAGGAAAATCTTGGATTTATAGGTACAAATACATCTTTGAGTAAATTTATGGGAAGTGAGTCTTCATAGTCAATTGGAATTTTTGATTCCAAGACAGCAATTACTGAGAGTGATAAATTGGAGCTATTTAAATATTGTGAGCTTGGACTTGCTGGCTCAAATATTTCTTCTTCCATAGCTATCTCCATTTTCTTGATTAATACTATAAAAACTACTACTTTGTAACACTTTGTTTAATTAGCATTTGGCATGTAAAGTGTGTGTGTATATATAGGCAAAGGCTAATCAAGAAAATCAATCCTCTTGTGTGAAATAATTAATAATGTTTAAGTAGGAAAAGTCTTTCTTGATTTGCTTAAAATTTAATTTGTGATGGAGATATTTATTTGCTTGGATTGGACAAACATATATAAATATTTTAAGTGCTTTTCATATTGTCCCCTCGAATAGACGTGAGTAATGTAATAGGTAGACAAATAGAGATCTGTATAGATGCTTGTTTTCTTTTCGAACACATAATCACGATTTCTTCCACCCACAACAAAAGAAAGTGAGAGAAAACGACAAAGAAATTTGGGGGTTCTACTTATTTTCTTAGAAATAATTACAGCCTAATATCTTTGGATGGTCTAATATGCAAAATATTCAATAATATACAGGTTATATGTAGTTAAGTATAATATACATATCATATATATATATACATATATGACGAGAAAATTTTATAATTGACATATATATAAGACTAATTATTATTAGTTATATCATCCCCTTTGTAAACGAGATAGATAGTTTCATGATTATGATATAATAATATTTACCATAATATTAGTTTATAAGTAATATTCTTAACCAAATAGATGATATATTTAACCCCAAATTTTATACCGTGATACCTAACTTAATCCCTCCAACCAAACGGCCCCTAAAACTATAGTTTTCAAGTGAAAGTTCATGTTTAAACAGAATTAATATATCCACACACAACTAATAACTTTCTAAGTACACTTTTAATTTCATTCAAGTATCATTTGCATATAATTAAAAGATGGTTAGCCGCGAGGTGAGATGATATAATATCATTTATATATATAATAACTTCGTGAGCTGATTATGAATAAGACCCTCAAAAAGAAATAAAAAATTACACGAAAATGATAGGTATCCTGATATAATATCTATAATGAATGATATTATATAGATATTGTGTTTGGTCCCTAAATTTATATGTTCGTTGAATTTTAACACAACGAATGTTGATGTTAATTATTAGGCTCTAAACTTAATATGTATATTTATATTTCATGAATTTCTAAATATAATACATAGCTTGAACAAAGTTACGAATTGAGTTAGACCGAATTTGTATATGTCTTCTACCTTTGCCTTGTGTCTGAATATTGATATACAAGTATACAATCAATCATTTTGATCATAGCTAACAAAAATAAAATTATCTATCACTTAATTATAATTAAATATAAAGTTATGGTAGTATATAACAAGTCTTATATTCATTGGTGGAGTTAAAACATATTAAATATACAGATAAATTTTATCCAATAAAACGAGCATATATAATGTTTACTTGTTCAACTAAACTCAATATTTTCAATTGAGACACTTCATCTTCCCAAAGTAATTAAATGCAATAAGGACACTAAACTACTCTCGTGGTCTAAATATAGCTGAAATATTGGACAAGTATGACTTTTTCATAATCCTATTTAATTTGGGCTGCAAAAATTCTTGAAATCTGGGGTACAATTTTACAAGATAATTTAAGGAAAAATCCTTTTGGCCAGAAATTGACAATGGTATTTTATTTATGTTATTTTATCTTTTTAAACATTTTTATCCTTTTAACTTCAATACTTTTTAATTAAAAAATGGAAAAAAGATCAGTTTATTTTAAAATAAAAAACATATTATTATTTTTTAAAATTTCTGGTCAAATTCTGGCCAAATTTTCTGGCCATTTAGCATTACCCAAGTAATAGTATGAAACTAATTAATTAACACCAAGTTATAGGTGGGTGATTTTGATTGATTACCAAAGTGTCTCCACAATTATTATTTAAAATATACGTGGTTACTAATTATTCCCATATTTCCTATGGCTATACTTATGGTACAACCTTTATAATGCCCCCATGAAAATGAAAGCTTGAGAACTAATTATTATGGAAAAATTAAGGCTAGGATATTAAATTTGGAGTTGATTTGAGATAATTTGAAGTAATTTTGGATTAAAAAAATATTATTGAAATTATTATGTAATAAGTTATAAGTGATTTTCAGGTTTTCAATCGCAATTGAAAAGATTCTGGAAATCATCAAGACTTGTGTCCCCAATTTTGATTATAAGGCAAGTATTGCGACTCCAAGTATTGTCGCAATATCAAATAAGAAATCCTCATAGGAATTTACCTATAATTTTCATATTTGCCTTGAGAATTGAAGAGTGTAATTTTTTCTCTTCAAATATATATATATAATTTCATGTTAATCAAATGATTATTTAGCCAAACAAACATTTGAAACTATATAATTACATTCAACTACACTCAAATTAATAATAAAATGGATTGTCAAACATGTTCTAAAAGATTAACTAAAACTTACTCCTCTATTTCATATCACTTGATCCTTGTCGACCTGACACACTCCTTAGGAAAGCTACTATTTTATATAGTTATTTAATACTATGTTAACACAAAAAGGTAATAAAAGTCTTTTGATTTGTTGAAATGAATAAATAAAATGATACACTAACTTTTTTTTAGTAGGGCCAAAATAAAATAAAATGGAGTGAGTAAAAGGGTGTTTAAAAGTGGAAACGAGCACCACTAAATGTAATAAATCAACTTCTTAATTTCGTTACGCAACCACCTTAATTTATCATTCAACCTTATAATTAACACTGATATCAACATCTATCTAGTCTTTAAGATAGTCCTTAATATATTGTTACAATATGAGTCAAAATTTACTTTCTATCATCAGTGGTGGAGCCAGAATTTTCAATAAAAGGTTCAAAATCTGAAGAAGTAAACACACGAACTAGCTGAAGGGGGTTCGATATCTATTATATATACATAAAAATAATTTTAACCATGTATAAATAGTAATATTTTTCGTCGAAGGGGGTTCATAACAATATGTTGGCTCCGCCCCTATCCACAATATAGAATTTATTATGGAATTATAAAATACATACAAATATGCTACTGTATGTATTTTGTATATATTTATATACATTGTGTATGTTACTGTATATTCATTGACTTGGGAGAGAGTGAGAGAGATTGGGCCGTGGGAAAGAGAGAATGGAGACGAGTGAGATTTGGGAGAGAGAGAGAGAGGAGAGATGCTAGAGAGAGGATGCATTATGTTGATATATATTATATTTCCGTTGATATAACTAAATACAGTTTGATATATACAAGTTGATTTGTATTCGATACATACAGAATCAACAAGCTGATACATAGATAAGAGATAGATAAGAGATGAGAGATGCTAGAGAGCGGATGAATACATGTTTATATATGTTGTATTCAATAAAATACAGATCATATCAACAAATACAATAGGATGTAGTCGATATGTACATGTTGATACAGTTGTATCACTTGTGTTCATTCACTTTTGTATCGCTAGGATATGGGATAGGACAACTATAAAAGGTAGAATAAAAGATAAAATAGATTTATTAAATAATAAGTAAAGATAAAATGAGAAAAAATAAATAAAAGTAATGACGTGATCACACCAAATCAGTCATTACATAAAATGAGACTTTTTGTCATTGTCAAACGATATATTTTAATGATATAATAAAATTTAAGTAACAATCAAAACAAATAATGTATTTAAACTAACAACACAATAAAATAGGTAACAATCATCCAAACACACTATAAAGAATAGGCGAAATGGTCTGATGGATCCTTGTACTTGTATCTGTTTGTATTCTGAACTCTTCTACTTACCCTTTTGTCATCTGGACCCCTGAACCCATCCAAACACAACATTTTAAACACAATTTTTAATGTGGCATCCTATGTGGAAAGACTCCACATGGAGCGTGTGATACACACAAAACAAGAGCGTGAGACGCCTTAAAAAGACAGTAATAGTCAATTTTTTACCTTTAAAGACCATCTCTTCTTCTTTATTTTCACTCAACACCATTGTTGGACAAATTTGAGCTTTTTTCTTGTCTTTTTCTCGATCTTGTCTCTTCAAATTTCTTCTCTTTTATTTTTTCCTTCGATTTACTCATCTTTTTTTTTGTGTGTGATTCTATTGTATTTCTGTTGGTTTGATTTTGTTGGTCTTCACGATGACGGCTCAATGTAGTCAACCTAATCTCGACAAAAGTATTTAGCTAAAAATTTACCAAAAAAATTTAAAAAAATACTAGAAAAAGAAAGTAGCCAAAAAAGAAAACAAGAATGGCCGGTGCCTCCCTTCTTCATCTGTCAAAGACTCAATTTTTTTCATCATTTCAATATCTTCTTCTTCCATAGTTTCTCTCTCTACACCTCTGTTTCCATAAAAATATATAAATTTATCTGAATTTCTTCTTCTTTTTGTTCTTGATTCCGTATATATATATTGTCTCTCTGTATATCTGCAAAAAAAGAATATCAAAAAAATAATTAGAGTACAATCATTTTCCAGGCAAAGGCAGAAAAGGGGAGGTCCAAAATATGCAATCTTGGAACCCCATTACTCCAATTATTCACTTCCTTTTTGGTGTACCCCTTTTTCATATTTGGCCAGCTTTGCATAACCCTTTTTTCTTCTGTGTTTTGAATACCCTTTTGGTTTTTCTTCTCTGTGGAGGGAGAGTTTTGCTGCATAGATCTCTCTGTAGAGGAGGAATAGGTGTGTTTTCTCAATCATTTTGAGGGTTTTTGATCATTTGGGGTTTTTTTATTGTCCTTGCCCAGATCTTGTTTTTGTGAATTGAATTGATGTGATGTGTTTATTTTGGTCTAATTGTTTTGTTGTTGTTTTTGAATAATCTGATGAGTAAAGATCTTTAGGGGTTTTTTGGAAACAATATTGACTATTCTTTTAGTACGTACGTGGAATATGATATTCATATGTGGATTAAAATATATATTATTTGGCCAACGTGTACGTATTTGTGCAACACGCATCATACCACATCAAAAATTATGTTTAAAATGTTGTGTTTGGATGAGTTCAGGGGTCCAGATGATAAAAGGATAAAGAGAAGAGTCCAGAATATAAACAGATATAAGTACAAGGGTCCACCAAACCATATCGCCTAAAGAATATGTCAAGAGGAAACTGAACAACTAATATAAAACAGAAATCTAAAATATATTTTACACCTATCTTACTACAAATATATGACTCCTTTGTTCCCTCTAAAAAAAAAAAATCCCCCAGGTTTAATTTTCACGAACAGAAAACACTCACTCTAGCATGAATCATCGACTATATTGTATGAATTTCTTTGTAATTTTATTGATGATTATTGATCCTATAATCAGTGGCGGAGCCAGAATTTTCAATAAGGGGATTCAAAATCTAAAGAAATAGACACACGAAGTAGTCGAAGGGGGTTCGACATCTACTGTATATATCTAAAAAAAAATATTTTAACCATATAAAAATAATATAATTTTCCGCCAAAGAGCGTTCGAATGAACCCCTAATGATAAGGTGGCTCCGCCACTGCCTACAACATCATTATCACATTATTACGATGATAACAAATATAATTACTACACTAACTTTGGTCATGATATTTCAAGCATCTATGGTGAACCCTCCAATTCTGTGCGACGAAACATTGCAAGTAGAGGCGGAGCTAGGTGGGGGTTTATGGGTTCGGACGAATCCACTAGCTTTTTCGTAGACCCTATATTTGTATTAGAAAATTAAATAAATATATTTATATTAACATGCGAACCTCCAAACAAAATTGATTTAGAACCCCCAAACTCCTAACCTTGGCTTCGCCTCTGATTATTTGCAAGCCACGAAAAATAATACTACTAAGTATTTGAGCTATGCAGCTCTTTCTGCGGACAATATTCCATGTAAAATACGAGGGGCTTCTTATTATAATTACAAGTTCGATCAGAAGATTAATCTTTATCGTCGTGGTTGTACTCAAATTACTCGATGTGCTAGGAGCAATTCTTGAGTCTCATGTCTTAATGATCATCATAAAAATTATCGAGTTTTCGATTTAGTTTTAGTTTAGGCTAACTCTTCGATCCTTCTTCCTTTATTTTTATTTTTTGCGCTGAATTAATAGATTTGAGGCGTAATAATTATTGTTGGTGAATGGAATTAGTACATACTATGAGTGTAACATGAATTTTGTTTGCCTGAAATTGGAAGATGATGTAATTAAATTTGTTAAACCATTTAGTAATTACCATTTATGGGTGAGTTACATATTTATGGGTGAATACTCAATATAGACATCAAGAATTTCGTAACATTTTATTTTTTAGTCACATATTACTACTTTCAAATCTTTGGTCCGCCTTTGCTTAAGGAGGGTAGAGTTGTTCATATCTTATTTTGAGGTTATTTCGATAAATCCTCAATTTAAATTCTTATTATGTACATAGTTATGCCTTTGAAATAAGACTTCCGTCTTAGGCCTCCAAATTTAAGGGGCCTCATTTTTTAATAATAATAAAATTATTGTAAATTTTATTTTTAAAAGGAAAAAGAGTCTGATATACCCCTCAATTTTATCATTTAGAGCTGATATATTTTTCGTTATAAAAGTGGCTCATATATGCCCTATTGTTACACAAATGGCTCACATATACTCTTTTCCTCTAACGGAAGTGAAAAAAATAATTTTAAATTAACTTTTACAATTTTTTTTATTAAAAGAAATAACTCATGTAGGGATATATTTTATCCTTCTCACACATTTTTTAACTTTTTTAATTCAACGCCTAATTTGAATTATTATTTTGATGGTCAAATTTATTGTTTTCATGTATTGTTTCTTTACTATAGATATCCTAATATTTTGTATAGATTATAAATACTAAATTAATTACAATAGCAAAAAAAATATAGTTTTACTTTTTTTTCCTTTTTTTTTTTTTCATTCACACTTCTTTCTTTTTATTTCTCTTATTTTACACTAAAGAATGAAAGAAAAATTGAAATAAGAATAAGAAACTCAAAAAATAATTTATGTGTGAAAAAGATCAATATATAAAAAATAATTTAAAAAATATAAAAAATAATTTAATTTTATCACTTTTATAACCGTAGGAATATATGTGAGCAACTTTTACAAACATTGAAATTGATTACTACTTATATTTAAAAAAAACTTTCCATTAAAAAATAAAATTGCCTCTCAAAATATTTTCAAATTTACTAATTACTTTGCATCTTAAAAAATAAGAAAAATCGACTTTGAATAAAAATATATTAAAAAAATTTAAAATTTAAAAGCTCTAATTCATTTTTGAGCCACTGATGTGATTGAGCCGCGCCCTTCCCTGCACGTTTATTTGGCAAGTATTTCATTTTTGGCACTAATATCTCATACCAAAAACAAAACAAAAAACACACATGTTTAACCATTCATCTAAATTTAGCAAAAAAAGAACAAAATCAACCACAAAACTACGAAAAATATATCTTAATGAAAGTAATTATCATAACACAACATCTATAGAGCTTAGAGTAGCCAAACACATTAAACAAAACCAAAATTAACACAAACTAATCAAATCAAATTACAGAAAAACAGCTGCCGCAATCAAACTGATAAAAACCCCAAACAGAACACTTGATGAGCTCACATCCACTGCAGCCGCCGATGCCGCCGGCACCGGAGCTGGTGAAACAGATTCCGGCGGAGAAGTCGGGGTGGATACCGGAGAACCTTCCGGCGATGGAGATTTGTGGTGATTCGGCGACATGACAACTACTAGAACCTTCTGGCCTTTCTCACAGTTATCGTCTTTTCCACTGATGAAATAAAATCGGCCATTTCTTGTAAATTTCAATCTAGAGTGGCCATCTTTTAAATGATGGATTGGGCTTGTTTTGTTACATTTTAAATAGTCATCATTGTCATGGACCACGAAAACTGAGTCTGACCCTTTCTTGTACTTGAATACTGCACCCAAAAAAAACAAAACTTATATATACTGACAAAGTAAAAATATACGGTGTAGTTACCTTAATAAGCAATTTGGTTATATAATTATGTGTAGACCAAATTAACACTATTAAGAAATTGACCAGTAGTTACCTTAGTAAACATTTTGGTAATCTAATTATGTGTACTACTAAATTAACACAATTAAGAAATTGACCAGTAGTTAAACATTTTGGTAATATAATTAAGTGTTTACCAAATTATCACTATCAAGAGAGATTTGACAGATAATTATCTAGTAAGCTATTTTTTACATCGTCATTGCATAAAATTTAAACTCTTTTTTCAAGAGGGGTTAAAAAAATATATGATGATTTCGTTGCTTTATACGTTTTTTTTTTGTTTTCGTATGTGATTCAACAATCTAAAAGATTTTTTTTTCAATCGGATCATATAAAGAAAACATTTTTTTTCGTACTCTTCATAACATAAATATGGTTAAGAACTCTCCGACATAAAAATAAAAAAATTATGACGCTAAACTAAACTCTCGATAAATAAAAGAAAATTGGAGATACCCTTTATCTCATACTCGATACAGAATTTAATGTTTTTGAAAAAATAATAACACAAAAATGTCACATATCAATTCGAAGTGTTATGTATAGGGCGATCTAAAATTTATAATCTATGATGTTTCTAAGACATAAAAAGTATAATGTTAATTTTGATGAATCACTTACATACATATGAAAAAAAAGCCGTATATATTAGCTGAAGTGATGTATGATCTTACTCTAGATTCACAGACTCTAAATTCTAATTTCAACGATGAAAAAAAAGAGGAAAAAAGTTTACCAATAGTGTCATTGACTTGAAAGCGATTCCTTCTGGCCCAATGGTCATAAGATTCAGACGGCTTTAAGATCCAACCTTCTTTACCACCAACATAGAACGTATAGCCTTGAGACGAACGTATAAAACTCAAAAAGAACACAAAGAAAAAGCCAACAAATGAAAGAGAATCCATGTGTATATGTAGATCCAAACTAAGAACAAAGAGAGAAATGAGAAAATTCAATTCAGAAGAAAATTATTAAAATTGCAAAATGTGTTTGAGATGAAGAAAATAGAGAATTATGTGGGGTTTAAAAAGAGGAAAAAATAATTAACCTGCATTAATTATTAGGAAGGTAAATGATATTACCGTTGGATTTATGTGTAAGTATATGGAAAGTCTTAGCTGGGAATTTGTCTATTTTTATTTATCATGAATTACCTTAATTAATCAATCAATTGTTTGTTATTTTCCCATAAAAAACGTTTTCACACACCTGGCCTTTTCATTTTTGAGATTTAAAATATTTTTTGATTAAAAATATTTCTCTTTGTTACCAAATACATCTTCGGGGTTATTTGACTGGCAGATTAAGTTATTCTGAAATTATATTTCTAAGATTATAATTTTTGAACTATAATTTATCTACCTGAAAGGTGAGATAATATAACCTTAAGTTTGATGGAGTATTTAGGATTAAATTTATATTTTATTTTATTGAATGTATAAATTTATCATATACTAAATTGATATAAAATTATTCGAGATATAAATTTAATCTTGAGACATCCTATGAACCAAGCGACTGCTTAATATTATTAATAAAAATACATAATTATGGTTATTTTTTCTCTAAAACGGATTATACTCACAAGAAAGTAAAATCGAGAAAACTATCATTATTAGAAATATTAAAAGTTATTTATGGATTCTCCATATAGTAAAAGCTTTAATGCATTAGCTGCCTATTTTTTTTTACAAGTAGTGGTAATATTAGAAGCTATTTGTGGACTTGTGCATGCATTAGTAGGGGAGTGTGTTGTTGTGACGTGCGAGTTTGATCGAATTCAATAATTTTAATTTAAAATTTGTATTAATTTTAAAATTAATTGAATATATACAAATTGATATTAATTCAGAATATAATAACTTCAAATCGTGTTTAATAAAAATAAAAAAAAACTTCAAATCATGACTCTGTCTTTTATTCTTATAAATACAGTTGATGTTCCACTTTTTGAAATATTCAAGAAATTAAATAGGGTAACAAAAAATAGTCTGATTAATTGTGATGAGAACACGTACTATTAGCTTTTACTTGTTATGTTACTTTTGAGGGCTAATTTAATTATTCTAAATTAAATTAAATTAAATTAATATTTTAAAAATGACATTTAATATTCAAAAACTATATGAGAGATATTATAAGTTACAATTCTTTTCATGTTAATATAATTTAATAAAAATACATTTAATAAATGATGATCAAAATCTACATAGTTTGACAGTCAAAAAATAAAACATGGTAAGTAAAAGTCAAAGAAAATATCAAATATACATGTAACGTATTTAATCGGATTGATACATGCCCCAAATGCAGTCAAATATTTTCCAATTGTCAACACTTAAGATTTTAGTTTCATATGAAACTTATGGAAATAAATTAATGAAATTTCTATTAATATCTATGTAGACATAAAAGCTTACCAAGCTGATAGAATCAGATTTAATGTTGAAAATCCCAAAAGGAAAAAAGGGTTGACTATAATATTTCCACATATATGACTTATTAATTTGATACACTCTCTCTGTCCTTGTCATTTCACAAAATCAATGCATAAATGACAATATTCTTTTTATTTTATCCTTGAGAGTTACTACTATTAGCCTTGAAAATATGTATTTGACCAGCATATAAAAACTAAGTAAATAATTTATGTTCAGTGGTCAAATTAATTAGTCAAAATAAATTAATTTATGTTCATTGATTGAAAACTTGACTTTAAGAAAACACTAAATAAGGTTACAATGATAAACTTACATAGTTTCTTATGGGACGTAAAATTTAAAATGGTGACTTATAAATAGAAATGGAGGGAGTATAAGATGGTCGTCCAGCCAAATTAATTTAAGGAAAAAGACCTGATATACTCCTCATTTAGAGCTGATATACACCTCGTAATGAAAGTGACTCATATATATCCCTATTGTTATACAAATGGCTCAAATATACCTTTTTCCTCTAATGGAAGTGAAAAAATTAATTTTAATTTAGTTTTTTAATTATTTTAAAAAAATAATCCATATGGGGTATATTTCATCCCCCTCGCACGTTTTTCTTTTTACTTTTTTGTTTCAACGACTTATTAAAATTTATTATTTTGATGGTCAAATTTATTTATGTTTCACTAATTTTCTTGTAAAATTTATTATCGATGCCTCAATTTTTTCTTACAAATATAAAAACTAAATTACAATATAACCAAAAAAATAGTTTTAAATTTTAATATAGCCACAAAAAAGTTAGTTTTACATTTCTTTTCTGTACATTAAAGAATGAAAGAAAAAAAATAAGAATAAGAAACTTAAATAATGATAATCAAAGAAGTTAAAAAATAATTTATGTATGAAAAAAGACTAAAATATACCTTAAACTTTGCTAGAAGGATCATATATACCCCTACATGAATTTTTTTAACTTAAAAGTCAAAAATATAAATTTAAAACTAATTTTTTCACTTTCGTTAGATTAAGGGTATCTGTGAGCTCCTTTTGTAAGCAGTGGCAGAGCCAGGAATTTCACAAAGGGTGTCCAAAAATAGCAGCTTGTTATGTTAAGGGTGTCCAAAATATGTTATTTAATCATTTCGTGTATCATTTTACTTGTATATATAGTATTTTTTTTCCGACCCTTACCACCATGTGGCTACGCCACTGTTTGTAAGGATAGCGGTATATGTGAGTCATTTGTATAACGGTAAGGGTATATATGAGTCACTTTCATAACGATGGATATATCAACTCTAAATGACAAAATTAAAAGGTATATCAGGCTCTTTTCTCATTTTTTTTAGTTTAAAAAATGACTTAATTATTTGAAACTTTAGTAAGTGTGGATTTTCAATTTTGTGGTTCACGACATATATGCAAGGTAGAGCTACAAGTCCTGATGCCTCCAACTTCATGGTTTGTAGTAACATGTTTTAATTTTTTTAATTTATAACATAATATA